>LZPO01066423.1:178739-191279 GCA_001675575.1 Neotoma lepida | reverse complement strand
CTTTCTCCCAGCCTCGTGAGAACAGCTGCAGGGCATTGACAGGTCATTTCAACTCAGATGAAGCTTGTTTTGCTTGGAGCAGAGACTTTCAAAGCTGGAGCAAGGCCTCCCGAAGCAGCAGTCATAGCTGCACTGGCTGCTGCAGTTGGAGTGGAGTGTACTGAGACTGATATTGATGTGTTCAAACTAGAACGACTTTGAAGGAAAGACCAACCAGTTGCCAAACAGGGGCCTGCTTGGCTCACCCTTCCCGACTCCAAGCAGCTGATTCACAGAGAAAGGGTCTAAGAGATGATGATCACACAGCCAACTACCTCACAGCTGACCATTTTTGTACATTTTCAACATCAAANGATCTTCATAATATAGATCTAGGAAATTTACTTTCTCACTGTATTGAGCAGCACTTAATTCCAGCCAAAAATACCCTTTAGGAAAACTGGCTCCCCTCTATCAGAAAACCATAATAGCCTATTTATATCAAATTAGAAGCCATGCCCCAGAAATCAAAATAGCATACCCTAAGCAAACTGTAGGAAATGTTACTCCCCTCTTTAATTCCAAACCTTCTCAGCCACCTAACTTATTCAAAGCATAAACTAATTCAAATTATTCAGCTGCACATTTGAAAGGATGCTTTGCCTTTCTTGACTGAAAAGAAGATTCATTTGAGTATCTAAAACCATTAAAAAGAAGTCGATTAAGCCGTCCTTGATTGAGTCTAAGAAGTGGTCATAATTACACATTTTCATTTCTCCCACCTTAAGATACAGTGCTTTTGCAGTGTCTTCCATCTNAGAAATTAAGCAGCTGTAGATAATTTAATTATGTTTTGGGGGGACTCTGGGTTGGTGCTCAAGGACATACTTTAGCTGATCAGCTAAAAGCCCCATTCTGAGTTGTTTNGTGTCAAGATTTTTAATCATCTGCTTATTTATCCTGTAATTGTCTCTCTTCTGCCCCCCTCCTCTGTAGTGTCAGTTTCGTGATGGCAGGCACGTTAGCCATGATGACTGTTGCCTTGTCTTGGTTACTCCTCATGGCCATGTTTAAGTATACACTGTATCATCAGGGTCTGGGTAGATTGTGGAGTGTGTGTGAGTGTGTGTGTGTGTGTGTGTGTGTGTGTGTGTTTATTTTATTTGAAGAATCTAGAAAAGTCATTTTTCTTTCACTTGGCCTAAACCATCATACTTTTAAGAACAGAAAAGATTTCCTATTGTGGTGTTTTTAAAAATATGTTGCTTTGAGCCACGAGGTTCCCAGGTGCCCAGGGGCTGACCTGAATGAAGTGAAGGAAGAAGACAGAGCAGGGATCCAGAGGGCAAGCCTACTCTCAATANGAAAATTCCCTGGGGACAGTAACTGGAACAACTGGGGTCCCAATCAAATACCATTCAAAGCTTCTGCATTTTCCACAATTGAAAAACTCAAAACTACTTCTCTGCTTTAAAACAACTTGTGAAATAGGTTATTTCACCCAGTCTTTCTACAGTTCAGCTATACTTTATAACTTATCTTTCTGTGGTTCTTAAATTTTCCCTTCTGTGGGAAAACACTGAAGTAAGTAGCTATTCTCTCTAGTGCTATGCAAGTTTTAACCCAGAAGCAATGCTGTGGCTTCTCAGAAGCAAAAAGGCCCTTGTTTATTTGCCCAGAGTAGACAAAAAGTCTCTAACAAGGAGATAAATAAAAATGAAATTATCCTACAAATGAAAGCCACCTGCAGATTGTCACAGGAATGTCCAAGGAATGGGCCACTGACACTGTACCGACACACCTGTACCTTACCAGTTTCCATTCCTGTTCACGGGCACTACGTTAAACTCAACCAATCCAGATAGATTGTTGAAAGCAATAATCCCAAGTATGTGAATCAAGGAGAAACATGTCCACTGCCACTGTTCAGTGTGCTGATAAACTAAGACCCTGCCCTATCCTCCATCTTGTGGGTAAAACAGTGGTCCCCATAGAGAGCTGTTCAGTGGGTTCTCTCACTGTTCTTATGGCTTCTTGACTTCAACCCTGCTGTTGCTAGGCTTATTACAAATTGCCTTGACTGTTATTGAAGTAGGGTTTTCTTTTTCTTTTCCTGGTGCTTTTCACAATGACATAAAACCAATTGAAGATATTGAACTCGAATATCCTTGAAGCCAGCCTTGTCCTGAACATTTGAGAAAGCTCTCCATCATTCTTGCTTTTATCAGACTGAGCATGAGAGCTAAGCAACCTTCAGACAAGGAACATTTTTAACTTAGCAGTTATTTTGATTGAGGGAAGCTGAAGTTTTCTAAGAGGACAAGTTTGGGAAAACTTTGGGGNTTCGGCTAGGGTTTAAATAAGCCACACTGTAGCCAAGTATGCCTCTGAGGTCCACAGAAGCATGAGCTGTGCCGACACTGTCTACTAATAGTACTAGCAGAAACAGCCCCAGCCATCAATGAGCCCATAGTAATATCAGGCTTTCACAAGGGCTTTCTTAGTGAATTGTATCACCTAATCTCCACAGAAATCTTGCCAGTTGATTATCATTGGATCCCATTGCAGTTAGAAGCATTAAACCATGGGGCAAGCATCACATGACTATTAAATGCCCCATTGAATTTCAAACTCAGATACATCTAACTCCTTAGCTTATCTCTTGAATACTTCAGGGCAGATGTTACTAATCAAAGATAAAGGGGGGGGGACACAAATGAGGTGAACTCAAATGAAATGTCTCATGAAAGAAGCTGGACATAGTGGTGCATGTCTATCAGTCTAGCTCTCAGAGAAGTAGGAGGATCAGGAGTTCAAACCCAACCTTAGCTACATAGTGAGTTTCCCAACCTTAGCTACATAGTGAGTTTCAGGCTATCCAGGGCCATATGAGATCCTGTCTCAAGATAAAATGAAACAAAATGTTTTTTATGCAAAGATAAAAAACTTATTATAATTCTCTACTTACACATTTCCAGAATTCTNAGTGTGGGGGGGTGCAATCAAAATTCAACAATTTACCATCTCTCCACCCTGTTTTCCCCATTCCTCATTACACTCTGAATAGAAAATAATACAATATATAATATTATTTTGCCACTTATTAAAATGAAGGAGAACGGAAAGAATTTCAGGCAATACATAAAATAAGAAAAAAGTGACTTTAGAATTATTATAGTTGTTTAACATAAAACATGACATGGCAGAAAATAATGTTTTAGGAAGAATTCCAATGATAGAGCCTAAAAGTGTTCTATTCATAATTCAAATTAACAATTTTCCAATTATAACAGAGCAAATGCCATGTTCTAAGAAAGTTAAACTGTAAACCATACTACTTTTTTTGTAAGAAGATTGCTAACCAATTAATTCCAAAGCAATTTCAATTATCTGCCCTTTGAGCACCGTCCAGCCTCCACTGATGACTTCAGAGAGAAAAAGTCTCATTAAAGTCAAAGCGAGGGTTCTGAGCCTTTTCTTGACGGGAAATTACAAAGGGAGAGATTTAGAAATCACTAAGTAGTGTGATGCCCAGAGTAGACAAAAAGTCTCTAACAAGGAGATAAATAAAAATGAAATTATCCTACAAATGAAAGCCACCTTCAGATTGTCACAGTGACTATAATTTTTGTAGCCACCTCANGACATTTTTAAAAAATTTTTTTCATTGAAACTGTTCACATCTTAAGTAAGAGCAGATTCTGAAGCTTGACATTTTCTTGCACTAATATTTTAGATGTCAATACTAAGTTTTAAAAACAAAATTTCAAAATGGCCCTTGGAAATAAATGTTCTAATTGTTTATTAAATGAATAGGCTCACCTGACCCCATTACATGTATAACACATGGGCTTGGTTTGGTACTTTCTTTTCAAACTTTCAAATTACCTAGCCTTAACAATTTATCTACCAATGATAGGACTGCAACATCTAAGTTAATTTAGTTAAGAAATTATTTCTGCTTAGCAATAACATTTCTATTTCCTCCCCCATGATCTTCCTCCTCAAATTACAATGTAACAGAGGAGCTCTGCTATTCTCTTAAGAATTCTTGGCTCTCTTTCATGATTTGTTTTTGTTATTTTTAAAGATTTTTTTGGTGTGTGTGTGTGTGTGTATGTGCAAGTGAAGTACACATGAGTGCAAGCACCCACAAAGACCAAAGGCATCAGATCACTTGGAACTGGAGTTTAACAGCGAGTGGTAAACCATTAACACGGATGCTAGAAACTGAACCCAGGTTCTCTGCAAGAGCAGTGTATGCTGAGCCATCTCTTTAGTTCCTTTAAAAAATATTATAAAAACTTCATNTACATATATGTTTCAATTAATTTTTAATTAATACATTAAGTAAGTTGTACTTTAAAATANGTTTGTGTTTTCATACAAATATTATTGCACATAAACCTATGGAAAAGGTTTGATTATTCAAAGAAAACACATATGGAAACACAGTTTGTTAGGAGTCTATAATTCTAGACTTAGCAAGTTAGCTGGGTACATGTCCTGAGATTTAAATTCATGAATACAAGAAATCAATATCAGGAAGTTGGGTGTTCTAGTCTCATTCCGTTGCTGTGNTAAAACACTCTGATCAAAAGTAACTTAGGGAACAAAGGGATTTATTTCAGCTTATAGTTCATGGTCCATCACTGAGGGCAGCTGGGTGGAACNCAAACAGGAACTTAAAGGAGAAACTATGGAGAACGCTGCTTGCTAGCTGACTTACAGGCTCATGCTTACCTAGGTTTCTTATACAGTCCAGGACCACCTACCCAGGAAATGGTGCCGCCCATGGTGGGCTGTGGGATAGACCCTTCTACATTAACAATCAAGAAACCCCATACACACATACACACACACACACACACACACACACACACACACACACACACACACACAAACATGCCCACAAGCCAACCCAATCTGGGCTATCCCTCAGTTGGGACTCACTTCTCAGACATTCCAGGCAAGTTGACAGTTAAAGCTGACTGTAACAAAGAGGTTGATTGTAGATTGTGATAGTGTGGTTTTCATCTATGCTTTCTGGCTCAACTCCCTTTCCAAAGCAAGCTATAGAACCGAGAACCCTCTCTGCCAAGACAGGTCATAGGAATCCTAATCTTTACTNACCTTTCCATCTTGGATAGAACTGGCCCTAAAGAAGTTCAATAAACTACCCAGATCTGATAATAGATGATATNTTAAGACCCTCTTCATTCCAGAAGAGTCTATCCTCCTACCTGGAAGAGAGAATACTGCACAGAGAGGCCTAGAAGCATCCAAGTATACAAGTCTTGGTGAGTTGCATGCCTAGTGTACTAGCTATGCTATGATTATTCTTACCTATGTGATTAAAGTCTGTACTAGAAACAAAGAATAGGATGTGGAGAGCTCTTTGACACATGCAGGAACCCAGAGACCCATGGATGCTTCCTTCCCTCTCCAAGCCCCTTCCACTGTACATCCCTAAGCAAGTGGTCCTACTTGTGTAAGAGAATGGGCGAGCAGGTGGTATTCCTGCCTCCAGGTTCTGGCCTTGAGTTCCTACTTTAACTTCCCTCTATTGTGTACTGTAACCTCGAAGTGTAAGGGAACTGGCTTCCACAGTGGAACAATAGTCAGGAGGTTTAAACAACAGAGATTACTTTTCCCATAACTCTAGAAGCCAAAAGTCCAAGAGCAGGGCTGTGTCTGACTCAGACATGTTCTTGATGTGACCTTGTCTCTGGGTGTGCATCCCTCAGAGACCTTCCTTCCTCTTCTTACAAGGGCATCAGCCCTATTGGACCAGTGACCCACCCTTATGACCTCACTTCACCTTCATTAACTCCTTAAAGGAAATGGCTTATCTTCAAATATCTCAAGTGTCAGGGCTTCCAACACTGGTGTTAAATAGAAATCATTCCATCCGTAAGAACAACAGACTTGATAACAGACCTTGTTAACATTTTATAAAAGCTCAGGTTGGAAGCAGCTCCTGGTATTTCATGTGAAAATGCTGAAAATGGGGAGTGTCTGGTACTGTGTCTGCATTGATGTCACGTGGAGATTCCTGCCTACAAAGTACATCCTGGACAGTACCTCTAAAACATCAGTCAACAGGCAATTAGCAAGTGGGACACGGAGGTCTCAGAGGATACCAGGAAGCCTTCACTGAGTTGCTGAGAGGAACGGGATTGANAGAAACCAGCCCACTTCAAGGGACAGCTTCTTTCATGAGGATGAACAAGAACATCCCAGATATTTTCTTGGAACATCAAACACAGCTCCAAATCTTACGGAAAGCATCCCAGGGAACCTTCAACATTTTTACAGGACAAACCACACTGTTGGGGACTCTGAAAAATGAAGGTTGAAGCAGCTGCCCCAGCTGTGATATGAAGCTGAAGTGCCAAGAACACTGGATATTTCAAAGCCAGCCTTGCCTTACACCTGTAAAACTGCCCCTCCAGCTGCGTTCAAACACCTGAGCTGCTCCCCTCACAGCATGGGGATTATAAGGCTTTCCTTAGGAGCTGCGTGAAAACAAAGGGCTGGGGGTAGAGGGGATTATTTTATTATTAATATTAGGTTGCTATTCTTATAAAATATTCATTCCATTCAGCAAAGGAATTGCTTCATCGTTAGAAGAAATTTTGTTAGGGGAACTTTATGAAAAAGATGCTTANATTGCCCTTAAAAGGACTGAACATATATTCTGAAAAAAATTAAAAGAACTGAGTTAGGAACTCAGAGCCATATTTTCCAAGAGTAAGGGAAAAGTAGTCATCTCTCTGACTAATCTAAAATTCCAGCAGCAGGCTTTGAGCATTAATTATATGTCAGGCAGAATTTATTGTGTCATGTGCGTGTGCTGATGTGAGAGAGTCCCCATTCCTCTTCTGCTGTAACTTGTAGTTATTTGGAACCATGGGTCCAATTAAGGTGTGTTGTGCAAAGAACACACGTTAGCTGTGCACCGCCCATCGGGAGCCTTACATTCCCAGATGCCATCTGTGCGTTTCTTTCCAGCTAGTCTCTTTTTTCCCCTCCCCAAGGCCACCCACTCCCGAGGTTCTTTCTGAACCACAGCGGCCCAGGTTTTTCCACAGTCTACTTTCTCAAGTGAGGAAGGGATGGAGGAAGAGTGATGGAATGAACAGTTTACATTATTAGACTCCACTTTTCTAGGCATCTTTTGGGTGAGGTGAGGAGGAGAAAGGCTTCCAACCTTAAAACATTTCACACAAAATTGTATTTAATCTAACAAGCTTTTTATTAAATTTAAAATTGTATGCTAAAAGAAGATAGGAAAACAATGGTTTTTGATGGACTTTTGGNAAGGAGTTTTTAAATAGCACAACCAAATGAAACAAGGAACTTGGAAAGAAAGAATGCAGTCTGAGAGAGTGCAGCCTCGGTGGACTAAGAAAAGGGAAGAAAAAAAATCAACTAGAAGCAGGACAGGAAACTGGCATTAAAAAAAAAGATGATTCCTAGATTCCATGCTAGTGTCAGTTTGGTGCCAAGCTTGTTAGGCTATCAGGAGGTACAGCCCAGTAGTAAGCAAGGGCACTGGGGTCAGATAATATGAGTTTGCATCCTCAGTCCACTGACTTTGACTCTGGACAAGTTGTTCAGTGCTCATGAACCACAGTACCATAGTATTGAAAGGATTCCCAGTCCTCAGAGCTCCTGTGTAAATTGCCTAATGCAGCAACAAGGCAGAGGACTTGGAAAACATCTAGTGTAAAGTGAATGCTGACAGCTACAATAAGAATTACAAGTACAGAGTGCTAGAACTAGAATTCGGATTCCTGACCCTTTCCACCATTTTATGAACCCCCTGAGCCTGCTTGATGCAGATAGAAAGTCCAGATCACCTTGCAGTGAATTTTAACAGAGACACATGATGTGCAAAGAACTCTGTATACCAGTCAAGAACTCTATGTTCCCATCATGAAACCCTGAACCAATCCTTGATTTCAGTTCCCTGAACTAATCAANTGAGGGCTGGGACAGAGGTCTCAACATGTCATTCAGCTCCATGCTTATGTAATATCAATTGCTGGAAAATGTGGATTATGATGAGGGTGTGCTTTTGACTAGTGTGAGAAGGACAAAGAATAGCCAGGAGCCCAGAACACACGACCTGTCTCTTATACACATCTAGATGTGTATAAGAGACAGGAGCAAAACTGGGTGGCGGTTTTTCCTGAGGAGGAGCTGCAGGAGCAGAAGGATCCTGGAGTTCAGAGAAAGGAGAAAAGCAGAATGTGAGGAAAGCGGGACTGAAGGTGGAAGAGGCTTCATAGACAGCTTTGTTTGTGCAGCTAGAACCAGAATTCCTCCAACGGTGTTTAAGAATTATCAGGAACAGGTGGTAACATGGGAATGGGTTCTGAGAGAGCTCACTAGCCATGGCTCCATGCTTAGNTTAAGAAAATGGTTTGCAACAACAAAAACTAACCCACATAAAGGCTTCAGAACTGGGAGGGGAGGACAGGTTTTCTGTCTGAGTCATGTTATTCATGATTTGAATGCTTATGAGAGTTGAATGCATGTGAGTAGAAGGATGTGGTGAACAATACCTTGCAGCAGAATGAGTGGAAGGGATTCTTATTTTCTCTTTATAAATTCAGAAATCTCAGGGGGAACTCACCTTCTTAGCATAGCTTTTTCCATTGTAGCTCCCCTTTGATGTTAAGAATGTGTCATTGCAAGACAGTAATCCCAGCTATTGCTCACACAAGCTGGACACTATCCATGATTAATTTTTGCCTGGAAAAGCCACTCAAAGTTTCAATGAAATATGTGGTTGTGATGTCTATAAAAAATATTTTATCCAACTATGATGATTAATTACAAGGTGGCTATATACCTATACAGGCAAGCATGTACTCCGAGGGCCAACACAAAGTAGAAAGGGATACCCAAAGAAAAGAGAACAATTTTAGCCTAACTCTTTTATGAGTCTAGAGTTAAGAAACCTGTGTTGAAGCTAAAGAGATGGTGCAGTGCTTAAGAGTACTTACTGCTCTCACAGGGGACTGTTCTCACCATCCAAATCAAGAGACTTACAATCACCTGTAACTCCAGGGAATCTCATGCTCTTTTTTGGACCCTATGGCCATACACATATGTGGCATTTACTCACAGACAGACACACAGACACACATACACAATAATACATCTTTTTTNNNAAAAAAATAACCCCTCATTAATTTTATCATCACTGTGACAAAATTCACATGACAGAGATAATGGAAGGAAGATATACTTTATTTCTGAGGTGTCAGGGTATTGGGGTGGAGGTGTGGTAGAGTGGCTCACATCATAGAAGACAGGAAGCAGAGCAAACCATAACAAAAAGGGGCCAGAGCAAGATATAACCATCAAACCATTTCTTACAATCAGGCCCCATCTTCTACCTCCCAATAGTCTCTGCAGATTTTGAAACTTGTATCAAGGNATCANGCTATTCATTAGGTCTNACCTCTCTGGGACTAGCTGTTGTAGAAATTAACTATGTAAAGATGTGTTATATTCCTTTATGCTGCATTTGTTTAAGTATGAAAAGATATGTTGCATTTGTTTCACCTTGCCTGACTAACACACCTGATTGGTTTAATAAAAAGCTAAATGACCAATACCTAGGCAGGAGGTATAGGCAGGACTTCCAAACAGAGAGCATTCTGGGAAGAAGAAAGGTGGAGTAGCCAGCCAGACACAGAGGAAACAGGACATGCAGGAGCAGAGGTAAAAGCCACAAGCTACGCAACAGCATGGAGATTATTAGAAATGGGTTAATTTAAGTTAGGAGAACTAGTTAGAAACAAGCCTAAGCTAAGGCCAAACTTTCATAATTAATAAGAAGTCTCTCTGTAATTATTTGGGAGCTGACTGTGGGACAGAGAAAGACTCCTTACAAATATCTTCATAGACACACCCAGAGTGTGTTTTTCCAATCTCCTAGGTGTTTCTTAATTCAATCAAGTTGACAATCAAGATGAGGGGCCACAAACCCACATCCTTTTTTTGTGCTCCAAGCCTTTTATCTTCTGGAGTGCCATGGTACTTCNCCTATGACAGTCTTCCTCTTGCACTGATTCAGATTTTTAGCTATCTCCTACAGTTTTCTTCAAACTGACTGAATTTGGTAGTTTTGAATAAAGCTTTCATTATTTTCTATGACCTATCTTTGACCATCTACACCCTCTAATTAAAACTGGAGTAGATTCTGATAGTTTTTAGCTATCAGATGACTCGCACCAGTCCTTTCCAATTGAACATTTCCTTCCCCCATAATTCAATNCATTCTCATCTCCATCCATTCCCCAGCACCAGGTGGGTTTTAGATTGGGACCTGCAACGGGTCAGAGGTGAGTTAGTGGCTTTCTAATTGACTTCTGATGTCTCTTGACTTTGAGGGTAGACAGAGAAAAGAAAAAGAAAAGTAACTTCCACACACAGAAGAACAAAGAGGCATTTGCAAATTCCCAGTATGAGCTGGGGTTTTCTCCCAAGAATTGTCACCGATGTGATTATCGGGTATGAGCTCTGGGGGTACGGGGGTGAGAGAGTGGAAGGGGTGGGGTACCTTCATAGTGGGAGATCTGGCTTTGGCTCCTGCTTTATGTATACATATGTGTGGTCACACACAGTTGCATTTCATGGGTCTGTTTGAAATGTGAAAAAATGATAGCCCTGATTTGCAAAAAAAGTTTGGGTACANACTGCAGCCCATTCTGTTACTGATCCTTCTCACCATGATAGCCTTGACTTTGCTTCCTGTTCACACAATCCCAAGGGACATGGCAAAACCTTTTACTGAGTGACAGGCTCCGATGCTTGCATGCACCTGAATCTCTGTAAAGGACTCTCTGTATGCCTCCCTCCTCACTACCCTCCATAAGGATAAGGGTCATAATGGAACCACTGCAGTCCCCAGGATACTAATGACTCCTGGCTTCCAAGCAGCCCGTCTGAGANCATGTGCAGAGTGCCCCGTAGGAGTAATGCTTTGTGTAGTGTAGCCACCGGTCTATTGCCTAGGGAGCCTTGGAGAGTTAATCTGCAACAGATTCCCAAAGGCTGAGACAACAGATGCACCTCCCCACATCTAGTGTAAGGTTAGGTGTTTGTAGGCACCTCCAAGGCAACAGGGATACATATCAGTCACCCTGATGATTCAGATGGTTCTTCATCCAAAGCACATCCTTCCAGCTCTACATACCAGACTCCAGATGCTGCCCCTGCAGCAGACTCCTCAGTTCCTCACTGCCCTTCACCCATGTTTCACCATGTCATGTAGACCCTGAACAATCNCACCACTGCTCTGTTACTTGTGTCAGCCTAAGATATTCCCTCTGACTGTTTCCTTTCAGACACACAACATTTGGCTGGACAAAGCAGCAGATGGCATGTAGGCCTATTCAGACTTCTAAATGAATCAAAAAGTATGTTAGTCATAATAAAATAACAGTAAAAATTTCGGCATTATGAGAGAACATACATGTTCATATGAGCCGAGCCAAATTATTTTTTGAAACGCCCTTTGGGGCTTTTTGTGATCCATGACAAAAAGCTGTTTTTATTGCTTAAAGGTTTTTTTTCTTTATTCTGANGTAGTATCCTGAAATTGATCGCTCATCTAATTCACTAGATTTGGCTCCTGATAATTTTTTATTTATTTTCAGTAATTAGATTTGCCCCCAATTATCCTCAGTGCTGCCACTGGAGATGTTAAAAAAAATGTTCCACATTCTAAGGGTGATTCACACAAATGTGTGGAAAAAAAATGAAGAAAGGGGAAAGTATGGGATTTGGCGTATTCATCAAGTTTTTTTTTTAATTATTTTTGAGACAATGTCTTACTGTGTAGCCCTGGATATCCTCAAACTCACCATGTAGACCAGACTGGCCTGGAACTCACAGAGATCTGACTGGCTCTGCCTCTTGTGTNCCGGGACTGGATGTGTGNGCCATCAGTTCTTACCATGAAAACTCAGAGTCCCAAGGCTGCAGAGGCTTGAAGCAACCAAGCCTTACTTGGCTGCAACTTTACTTTGCCAGGCTCTGAGCATCCAAAGTGAACGCTACTACTCCACAGGGTCTCCTCACTTCAGCCCTCCAGAAACCNCTTCTGGATCTTCTCACAGCTAAAAGCAGAATGGTGAAAGGGTCCATTAAAGCCCACAGAATGTGTAACATATCTGAACATGAGTANACAGTCCATCCAGTTCCTGGATCAGCATCAGGGAAAACCACATAGCTGAGCTAACATGATTGAGATAAGGATATTCTGCTCATCAGAAGACACTAGAGGTCTTGTGGCAAAGTGGGGGATGAGCAATCTTTTTCAGAAGAGAAAGCATGAAACATTAAAGAAGTTAGAAACATTAATCATGTCTACCACCCAGTGTTGGGTACAATGGAATGCCCACCTATGAGCAAATAATAATCATTATCTATAATCACAGTATGTACATAAATGGGATCAGTTGCATCTCTTATAGAACACCCATAAATTTAAAAGTTCTAAAAATATGAATAATCTCTAAAGAAAAAATATTTAAC
>LZPO01066423.1:94986-105797 GCA_001675575.1 Neotoma lepida | reverse complement strand
TGTTCTGAATACTCTTGGGCAAGATAGTCTTTATCTTTGATCCTAGAAAAATCCTTCTAAAAACAATATTTTACATAGTTGCTTGTCATGTGGCAGCACAGGAAAATTAAAGATAATCCTATTATGCATGCATACTAAAATATGTATTCAGTTTTAGTTGTATGCTAAATTTATAACTCTTTCAAACTATATTATATCATTATGCAGAACTATGTAAGAATTTTTAATTATTTGACAATTAAATACATATATATATATAATGAATATTGATCTTTTTCATGTCCCATTACCCTCTTATCTCCCTCTCTCCTACTAAAACCNTCTTATTCCCAGTAAGTACTTCTACTTTCACGTCTTTTCTTTTTTTCTTTCCTTCTTCCTTTTTATTATTCACTGAGTTTAATTGGTGACCCTTACATGAACACAGGTGATAGGTTATTTATCAGAGAGTGAACAACTAACTCATCAGTGGCTACACTTCTGAAAAATACTGCCAGCCCTGGAACTTTAAATTTTTATTGAGCACCTATTGTTTATAACACTCTAAAGTCAGAAACTTTAGTTTCATTTCTGGAGGAAAATGATAGGTTAAAATAATGTGAGATATGCTTGACTCTTGATAAGTTTATGATATAGTGATGATATAGATGTGAGCATAAATAATACAAGACCTAAAATGAAAAGGCCATGAGAAGGAAAGAAGAAAATTCAGCCTGAATATAAAATTGGACCCTCACTTCCTAAAGTCACATATTATTGTGTCCTTGCCTGTAAGCTGTGCTGCTTTTTTTGTTGGAGGATTAGATAAAGGTGCTTTGAGGTCAAGAGTTGGTTGTGTTAGAGGAGCACCTTGTCTTGGGGTAGGGGGTTTGATCTAAAGATGCAAAAACAGCCTAGATGATGGGACAGATGCCGAAAGACTCTCTCTCTCTCTCTCTCTCTCTCTCTCTCACACACACACACACACACACACACACACACCACTCACTCTCCCTCTGAGAGAGTTTGTTGATAAATGAAGCCAGCATGAAATGGAAAGTACTATCACACTAGCCATCCCTCCTAAGGAGATTAAGAGAGCATTTGAACATCCTTGTAAATTTCTGCCTGGCTTCCGTTGGCTCAGCTCCACTCACATCCCTATGCTGAGAGAAGCTTCTGNGTTCCTTTTAGTGTTTATAGATAAAATCAAGCATAATGTCAGTAACTAAGAATCCCTTTTGCTTCTTTAAATTTCATTCTGTTTTGATGGAATTGTGTTGTGAACGAAGCAAAAATCTTTACAAAGAATAATGTGGACAAAATTATAGCAAATGACTGCAAAACCTAAACAAATGCATGTCTGCATCAGAGTTCAGATGAGATACGCACACAGATCCTGTTTGTGCAGCATCTCAAAGCCGTTTGCCTTGGGACCTTTCCCTCCTCTGAGGACTGCTGTTCGTTTCTGGAAGTCCCTGCAAACCGGGAATGATATCACTTAAAGTTTGGACAATGTTATTTTTAAAGCAGATACCCAATGTCAAAATAAAGCCAAGTGGATAAATCCTGTCTTAATAGCAAACATATGTTTCCTGCTCTCCATTGCTAAACCCAGATGTTAATTGTATGTTTGTCACCAAGCTGCTCTTTTCTTGCTTGGCACTAGCTGAGCTTACATAGCAGGCAGGATAAATGTCATGTGTGCACCATCAGGAAAGCCAAGATTAGTCTTCACAGTCTGGTAAAACACTGATGACATCTGAGAGCCAAATCTCAGGAAATTCTTCAGACATTCACTTTTCTTCACANTGTCGTTCTTCCGTGTAACTCCAACATGAATACAGTGGGCTAAGCTATGTGAGAGACTGGACGTGCTGACATGTTGCTTTATGAAGAAGGCAGCAAAACACAATTACTGCTCAACTTTGATTTAGAACTCTTATGGGAATTCATTTTTTAAATTTGCGTTTTTACGGCACTCCATGGCATTTGAGAGAAATAGATTTAGCTTATTGTTTTAAGTCACTAAATCTTGCAGCCAATGCTAGATGTTGGCCGGCTAGTTAATAAATGGGAACACTTAATGTGCTTTTGTAAGGAAAGAGAAAGATGAATCTCGGTTTTATATTCCATTCATTCTGGCTTGTGCATGTATTTTAACTCTGTTCAGTCTTTGATAATATAGTATAGGAAAAACACTTAGGTTCCAAATTGATTGGCTCTCTAAAAAAGTCAGTCATTTTAAATTACATACTGGTTAATGTAATTGGCAAACATATTATGAATGAGAATTCTGAGCTTAACAAAACATACCCTGATGGAGATTTTAATTTAATATTGACCCATTGGATTTCATGTTTGTTTTTTATTGTCCTCATTTTTCATTTAAAAGCATATTAAGCATTAAAATTTCATACTAATTATATTAGAATCTACTCTAGAAAAGGGANAATATAAAACACACACACACATATATATCTTCACAGAACGTTTCTTACCTGGTGACATTTGGCTCAACAACTAGTAACTTTAGATAGCCCAAGACAAATCATAGCCATTATTTATTTGTTCATCAGCTGCAGTGGTTCTCAACCTTCTTAATGCTATAGCCCTTTAATGTAGTTCCTCATGTTGTGGTGACCCCCAACCATAAAATTATTTCGTTGCTACTTCATAACTATAATTTTACTTCTGTTATGAATCATAATGTAAATATATGATATGCAGAATACCTGAAATGTGACCCCCGTGAATGGGTCATTCAACCNTCCAAAGGTGTCATTACCTACAGGTTGAGAAGTGCTGATCAGATGCATAATGTTCTACATGGAAAGAATGTCCTACCTATTTGATAACTATTTCTGCTCAAGAGCTGACAAGTCAAGATGACAGCCAAACACTAAGATCTCTTTCTTGTCACACAAATTCAAACTGGCTGAGTATGTTGGGAAGGTGAGACTGTCAGAAGTGCCATTGGGAGTTAGTGGGAAGAAAAAGTCTGAAACTAAACACACTACACTTGACTTTCCTGTGAGACTCCCAAAGATATTAATAAGGGGTTTAGATACATTCAGGAAGAATGTTTGGCTGAAAATACACATATTGGAATTGTCCCCAAATAACTGTTTATCAAAACTGTACACTGCAAGAGATTAGGTAATCTTAAGTACACTGGGAAATGAATTTAAAAGAGGCATAGTTAGAAATCCAGACCAGGCAGCCCACCAATTTGAAAGTTTGAGGCGATAAGGTCAGCTCAGCAAAGAGAGCTGAGGAATATCAATCAATTGGACACCAGAGAATAGAGTGCTTGGAATCCAACAAGAGGGAATGATTCAAAATAGAGTGGTTATCTGGTCAAATTAGATAGTTTAAAAAAAATCAGGAAATAGCATGGATTTGGTTGCTCACATCTATGACGCCAACAGTCGGAAAGGTGAGGCAGGGGAAGCACAATCATTCAAGTCTGTTGGGACTTTTCCAAACAAAAGCCAGACTGGAAGAGGTTCAAGTGAAAATGAAAAGAGAGAGATTTGAGAAATAAAGTAGAAAACAACTTTTCAGCAGACTTTCTCTAAACATATAGAAAATAGAATACAGGACATATAAATCAGGAATTTTTTATTAAAATAAATTGTAATACATGTGAATGCTGTTTTAATAAAATATTTGTTTAAGAAGAGAAAGAAAGAGGAAAATGATACAAGAGTGGCAAAGAAATGACTACTCAGTCAGAAAGCAAAGCAATGCCCTTGAGTAGGACAGCACAGGACAGAGTCCATCTGTGCAACAGAAGAGAAGGCAGAGATGCATACCCTGATAATTGTGTTGGGAGGTGGGTTCTATTCCATCAAACAGGTAATCCAAGAAGAGACTGAGGAGGAGGAGGGAATACTGGATTTGATGAGTAAAGACAGTAAGAAATGAAATAGTTTTACTTTCAAAGAGTAACTAGATTAAATTAATGGTGTTCATAGAATTTTTCATAAAATATTCAAGATTCACTCAAGGGTAGTAACTCCATTGAGCATGGTCATATGTATGTGTTTCCAGCAACATTAGGCTGTTACATTTGCAAAGTTGTCAAAAAAATTACTACAACTGGGTGTTTTGTCAAATGAATAATAAAATCAAGAGAAANTCACAGAAGTCATAAAGAACATACAAGAGAATTAGGGTAGAAATAGATCATGAAATCCAAATTNGCTAAGGGCAGACATGAAGANATGGAATAGACTTTAGTCATTGAAGTGGTCCTGAAGTCATGATATTTCTGATGTCTTAATATTTTGTAAGAGAACTGAAAATGAGGAAGGTGGGGCTGTACTAGAAGCCTGTTTTGATCACTGGACAAGACAGGCCAAAAGAACAAAAATTACTGTCTGAGTGGAACACAGGACAAGATCATTGAAGGTGAAGAAAGCAAGAACAAACAATCTANATGTAGAAGGATAATTCATATGAATATTTTAAAATGTGTTATGACAACAGTACTATGAAGAAAATGAAGATGTGTAAGGATAAAATTCTTCAAGAAATGAAGTCCAGTGTGTACACAGATCTGTAGGGAAGTAGGACACACAGGGCAGTGATCTACAAACATTGAATCCAAGGCCGGGCACCTCAAAAGAGAAGGGAGAACAGAAATTACAAGAGCAAGGAGACATAAAGACATGTAGGTGAATTTTTCTGTCCCACTAGCCAGCTCCCAAATCACAACATGACAACTTATTATTAATTATGAAAGCTTGGCCAATAGCTTAAGCTTGTTTCTAACTAGCTCTTATACCTTAAATTAACCCATATCTATTCATCTATGTGTTACCACTTGACTCGTGGCATTTACCTGTCTCCCTGCATGTCTTGTTCCCTCTCAATCTGGCTGGCAACTCCCTTCTTCCCAGTGTTCTCTCTGCCCTGAAAATCCTGCCTAGCTATTGACCATTTAGCATTTTTAAACAAATCGCAGTGACATATCTTCACACAGTGTAAAGGAATATTCCACAACATTTCCCCCTTTTGTCTAAATAAAAAGGAAAGATTTTAACTCTAACATAATAAAACTATTAACAATAAGAACAATTATCAGGTAAGAATTACATTTANAATATTCAATACATTTGTATTTTGCATATTTGGAGAAACTACTCCATTATTTATTCTATCTTGATGAATCCAAAGCTCTGTACCTAATTTACCTTCTATCATAACTAAGGAAAACTGCAACTATAACTACATNGTCTTCAACTCCATCACATACCCCAGAAGGATATACTATTACTTGAGTAAACAGGAAGTATAGTACAAGCCACTTCCAAATCTATAGAAATGATAGACATCTGGCTGCCTGAACAGTCACTCAAGGTTCTTCTGCAACATTAGGGCATCCAATCTTTGGACTACAGGCCTAGAATATCTGGCAGACACTTCTATGAAGCAGGAATTTTAGAGGATCATCCCACCTGGTCTTGGTAAAGTTCAGCAGTTGCTTTCCTGTGCATCCTGCAGAATGTCTGGCAGACTTTTCTATGAAGCAGGCATTTTGAAGGACTGTCTTGCCTTATCTTGGAAAGTCCAACAGTCTTTTTCCTTTATGTCCTGCTTGACCAATTTGTAGAGTATACTGTCATCAGTCAAGACAAGAGCAGATTCTTGCCCAAATAGCTAGTTTTGCCACATTGAAAGCAAACTCCCTACGGAGTTTCTTTGATGTCCATCATCTTCTCTGAAGTAAATTGGTGCTACCAGGAGCAGACATGTCTCAATGTCATGAAAATCCCTATGTTAACAAAACATTTTAAATGCTATAGTGTGTAGATGTTTGAAGTATTTGAAGACCATCTATCTATCTAAAATATATCTCTGTTTGACCTTGAAAACATACCTACTGTAACTACAAGTTTGACTGTTATAAGTGACTAACTACTAACCTGCATTTCTTTATTATCCTAAATAGTTTGTAATAGTAAATTTCAAGGACTATCAATTTACATTGCATTGTTAAATAAGTTGCATAGATACAATACCTTAAACAAGAGTAGAAATGTATGTACAGTATGGTGTAACAAAGATAACCTTAAATGTGTATCAATATACAAAATCCATACCAATGTAAAATATTTGAGATTTGTGGTTGTTCAAAAGCAGCCCCAACAATTCATCATTTTTATACTATATCCCCCTTTTTTCTCTTCAGAAAGAGATCCCTTAATCTAATCTCCTTTGTTCAGTTTGTTTTCTGACCATGTATAATAACAATTGTAACCAATGCCCCTAAAAACTGACATCTGTAACCCACCAAATGACCAAAACCCATCCACCCCATCTCTTAGGAATGTGGGCATTGTGTTCTCTAGACTGCTTCCTGTTGTCTGAGAGTGCTGGAATCTTTGTAGGACCCTGACAATGTTAGGATAATGGTCAAGTCCTGGCTGGAGTAGTCTGTGAGGCTGGACCATCTCAGCCAGTAGCCTTGAAGCTCTTCTGAATGCAGAACTTTTGAGGAATCTGCAACAGAGGCACTCTGAGAAGCTGCATCACTTGAGCCACCCATTTTCAATGCTGTCTGGTCCATTGCTCTGAAAAAACATAAACTCTCAAAGGTAACATACATATCTGCATTAACACAAATACGGACTGTGCATTGTATACAAGCCAGCCAAAGATAATTTTTTGTTTTATGTTTGAGCTGGTAAAATATATATAATATAATCTGTCTTATAGTGTTTTATTTCTTTATGTCCATATCCAGGATTTTCAGGGGGTCTCCCCTAATCAAATCTGGTCTCTATCAACCTTGAATGAACACACAGCCTTTCATTTTCTGTGGAAACAACCTTGAATGAATGCACAGCCTTTCATTTTCTGTGGAAACAAAAGCATAACCTCTTCCCCAATGTAACATATTTTTTCACTTCCATTTTGAAGACATTTTAAAAATATACAAGTTGGTTTAATTTAGTAGTTGTAATAATCCAATGTCTCTCAGCAGCTGTTGTTTGCACTTATTAGCAATCAAAAAATTCAAAGACCAACACAGTAACATATAGGATTCAGACTCCATATGTATTTCAATTTCAACATGGCTTATTCTTTTTTTTAATACTTTACTCTTTTTTAAAAAACTTTATTTTATTGTTTTTAAACTTTATTTTTATGACTGTCTATACCCCTTTTCCTTTTTTTTTAAAGCCTACACACATTGTTAAACACACTGTAATCTCTTTAGAGGTTTTGTTCATCAGAACCTGCTTTATTGTATATCTCTAGTCTTTTTTGTCTGCATAAGCAAACACTTAAACTGTTAAGTGGCTTTGAACTGGCAGCTCTGGTGGCTGGCTCTGTCCCACTTGGGTCTGCGAAAGAAGAGATCTATGTTCTGTAGACCTAGCTGAGAACCATGTTTTTGTACCATAGCCCACATGAGAGACTGTGGGACTAGGAAGTCTTGTTTGGCTTCATTTTTGTGTGTTTGGATTTTTTTCGGGACTTATATGGATATACATGGCCAGAAATTGGGCTCCATTTGTAGGCAGATTTTTCTCTCCTGCCAGCCAGCTCCCAAATCACAATATAGAGATGTATTATTAATTATGAAAGCTCACCCAATAGCTTAGACTTGTTTCTAACTAGCTCTTATACCTTAAATTAACCCATTTCTATTCATCTATGTGTTGCCGTGTGACTCGTGGCATTTACCTGTCTTCCTGTATGTCTTGTTCCCTCTACATCTGGCTGGCAACTCCCTTCTTCCCAGTGTTCTTTCTGCCCTGAAAATCGTGCCTAGCTATTAGCCCTTTTGCTTTTTTTTAAACCAATTACAGTGACATATTTTCATNCAGTATAAAGGACTATTCCACAACAAAGACACCTAACTCTCATGTAGGGCCAAGGCTCTAATGGGGATGGGAGGAAAAACAACCACCATTTTTGGCCTTCCAGAGAAGCAGAATGGAATGTCCAGAGAAAAATTAGGTTGAATTTTTGAGGTATTTAGCTAACTCCACGCCCCAAGAATTAGTTCTACTCTTTCTTCATCCTTCAATCTACATGCATTATTATCATTCTAAAAAAATGATTATGATGCATTCTATTAAAAATTCCTGGATAGGTAATGCTAGCTTTAAGCCTACTAAAAAGACTAGAACATTCTAGAATCTCTGAGAAGCTCTTTCTGGCCATGCCTCTCACTTACCCCCCTTATAGTATCTGCTCTTCTAAAAGACACTTGTCAGAGCCACAAAAGTGAGCCTCNGCTTACTGACTACACTGCTGATTCCAATTAACCACTGGCACTCNCTATTTTGAGAATAAATAGTTAAATGCAGAGATTTTACCCAAGAAATTATTGCCCAGTGAGGACTTAATCTGAAGAACAACCTTATTTTACTTTCTATTTGATTGTTCAGGGGCCCTGTTTATCTATGCTAAAGATCAAACCCAGGCCCTTATTCCTAGTAGGTAAGGACTTGACCGTGGAGCTACATCTCAGTCCACATAATGAAAGAACACATGAGATATTTTAGGATAAGTAATCATTAGTTGTTAATTAAACTCTCTAGTCATTGAAATAAACAAAAATAGGCCAAGGTACTTTCCAAGTACCTTGGATTATATACATCCTAAGTAATATCCAAGCCACCAAGTTCCATTTGGATTTCTGATACATAACAAATATTTTTAGTAAAACATGTCACAAATATTGCATGAACAAAATGGGGAGCCATGCTGTGTATGGAAGCATCACAGCACCTGGAAACATGGTATCTTCAGAGCTGNATATTGCATAGTCACCCAAGTCAATGCAGCCTTACTGCCTGGAGAGCAAGATAAGCCCAGATGAAAACACTGGGTCATCAGTTGCATCACTAACATTTCTGTGTATTTCCAAACTATCTGTCAGATGCAGAGTATTAAATAAAATCTAAAGAAATTTAATGGCTATTTTGAGATTTAGCAATATCATTATTTTGAGACAGTGCCTCACTCTGTATCCCAGGATGGTCTTGACTCATAATCTTCCTAGCTCAGCCACACTAGGTGTTGAGATTGCCATACCTGCTTACATTTTTTCTTTTAGACTCTTCATCTCACTGACACTGGACCATGTTTTTCTTGTAGAAGAAAAAAGAAAAAATCCTTGCTGCAATAAAGAATTAGTGTTTAATATCTCACCCAGACCCAGAATTATAAAGAATTCAAGGATATGACAGCATAAACACAGGGGAATAATTAGCTAGTGCTGACATTTCAGGAACTAGCTCGAAAGACATCTTACTTAATGTAGAAGTTTATTATCCACTGGTTAAATAAGGTCAAACTTTCCCCAAATAATAAAAACTATTATTATTATTATTATTATTATTATTGTTGTTGTTATTATTATTATTGACTAGCCATCAAAGGATTTGGAAGGTCATATTTCCTTCAACCAGTTCTGTTCAGTGTGAGATTTGATTTTAAGCATTCAAACAAAAACAAAAACAAAAAACATACCATCAGCTTCTTGGATATGGACAGATTTTTTTAAGTATGGGCTTCTTCTGTTCTACAGCCTCATAGCAGATCAATATGTAGAGATAGAAATTAATAGTTGACTAATTTATAATGTTTATAAACTGTTGATAGGACTATTTACACTGGAAACCAAGGTAACATGAATTGGAAGACAGATATTAGCTTGTTCTGACACACGTGGTTGAACAGAAATACACTGTACATGAGTGATTGGTTCTCAATCTGCTGTTTGTAGCTCACTGGCTCACAAGACAAGAATCATCATCATCTTTGGGCCAATGGTGGACAAGGTATACAGGAAGAAGAAATAAACATGTAGAAAGAAGATCAAGAAAGCAGGACATATTTGATGAAATAAATATTATCCACACAGTTACACTTAAAGGGCTGGAACAGAAATGACAAAGAGGACAGAGAATGGGCAAGGTTCCAGCCAGGAATGGGTCTCTTCTTTTAGATGGTAATGCAGAGCCACTATCAGGATTTACGAAGTTAATTGTTAAATTTTTATTTTGGAAGATCAGTTGGCAACATTGCAGAAATGGATTGGGAAAGGGTTAGCAAGAGGAGACGTGGAGCCATCTGTTAGAACCCAGATGGAAATGGAAGGTGCTGGAAATGGGAAAGTGGCAGTGATATGGAAAGAAGGAAGACGTCTACTTCAAGATTGAGGGGTCAGCCTTCTCTTCTATTCTGTGACATGGCACTTTTAAATCTCCCCGAGGACACTAACTTCCAGCTCTGACTTCTCATCCACTAGTAACTCTGTGCCTACTTCAGAGAAAGTAACTTACGTGGGAACTCCTAAACTATGGAGCTATGATCACAGAACTTAGCGTTTGGTTTTATTCATGGAACAAGGGAAAAAGAGAGACAATAACACTTGTTTTGAGACTGGACACAGGAGAAACAGAACAATGGAGAGACTGGCATTTCTTGACACAAGTCTTTGAATAGTCAAGAAAGTCAGTCGAAAGGGTTCAGATACAGTGTTGAGATTTTAGACACAAAAGAAAACTTTAGATTTGTGAATTGATACAAATGTCACCAAAGTCATCCTAAAACAGTATATTGAATTAAGTGACAGACTTAAAATGAAAAACTTAAATTACAAGCAAAAGGGGAAGGGATAAGAAAACAAGCAGCAGCAAGACATATGGAAGAAAAATGGACAAAGTCCGTATCAGCAAAACAAATGACAAATCCTGTCACTAAAGACAGATATCTGCTGGATTTGAAAAAGAATACTTTTTAATACAGAGGTTATTAGAAGTAAAGATGAGGGTGTGTTTTAGAGGTCATTTAGGCAAAAC
>LZPO01066423.1:45995-63122 GCA_001675575.1 Neotoma lepida | reverse complement strand
GTTGGCTGTGGCTTGTTCTGTCTCTCTGATCATTCAGAATTTACCTCAATACCTGGCCTGGTGTTTTCAATTAATAAGACTGTTTAAGATTCGCTCTACACAGTGACCTTCAAGACTTACAATCAGATTCTCAGGAGAGATCTGAGGAGGTGTTTTTAGCACAAAAATGGTAGCTCCATTCAGGTTGTTCCCCTGAAGATCCTGCAGTCCTTCAAGATACAGGCTTCACCTAATGCTGAAGTAACTCTATGAGTTATTTTTCTGAAAAAGGATCTGACTAAGTTACTGGCCTTGAAGTTTCTTGTAGCCATGGTGTACAAGTTTATAGTCCTGAAGTAGTAAGCTACACTGTACAGCCTAGATGTATAGCAGGCAATACCATCTAGTGGTGTAAGTACTCACTGTGAAGAATTTTGCATAATGCTAGAATCACCTGGATGGTTCATCTCTCAGAATGCATCCTCACACACGTCTGTCTTTGGTGCTAGCACCTCCCAAGCAGCGATAGGGAGAATGTTAGAGTAAAATAGACATGTCTATTTAGAAATAAAGGTAAAGAGAAGCCCAATTTTAAGTAAAAATTTTAAGCTTTTCATTTGAGACTAGAAGAATCTACAGATGGAGTCAGGTTAAATGTATCCATCAGTTTTCTATTGCTGTGGCAAAATGCTTGGCACAGCAACTGTTTATTTGGGCCCAAGGTTTGAGGGGAGTTCAATTAATGGTCAGCTGGCTCTTCTCTGTCTGGGCTACAAGGAGGCAGAGCTTCCTGGTCAGGGAAGCATGGAGGGTCAAAGTTCATCATTTCAACAAGTAGCAGAGAGAGAAAGCAAGTGTAACACTCACAGGCATACCCCCAAGTGACCCACTTCCTCCAGCTAGGCCCAAGACACAGAAGTTTCCAGAACCTTCCAAAATAATACTGTCATCTGGTGACCAAGCTTTTCATACATGAGCCTTATGGGGGGACACGATAGGATTTGTTAAGAAGTAATAGAAAAAAGCAAAAAGGAGAGGGGCAATGGGTAGAATGAGAGGGGTTTTCCAGTGGAGAACTGAGCCTCTAAGATGACGATACACAGGGGAAAGGCTTTGTTGTTGTTTGTTTTATGATCGATTTCAATGCAAGCCTAGACTATGTCTAACTTGGAGCTAGGATGAACAACCAAGACTAAGTTGATAAGGCTTCACATTACCTTTTAAGCACTTTCTAAAATTATCAGCCAAAATTCTCAAGGAAAGGAGTCATGCCATTTCACCACAATCCACCACGAATAGAGACAATCTCCCCATTGCCCAGGTGGAGTTTGACCTTTCTCCAGGTCTCTGCTCAAGTCTTTGTAAAGGTCAAAAGACAACCAGAGTCAAAAACAACAAAAATAAGCTCCTAAGGTGAGAGTTAGACAAGCAGGAGTTGTATAACGATTTTAAAGCAAAAGTTAATTTGCATAAACATAAGGGCAAAGAGCAAATTGAGAATTGCTGGATGAAAAGACAGCTGGTGATGCCTGTAATAAATTATTTGAGATCCTGAAGGAAGAGGATGAGACACCAGGAAAAAACGAGAAGAATTGATGCTGATAAGACAGCTACATGGAGAGGGAAGTTTCTCTACAAGANCCAAGAAATCGATGNCTGCACTTAAAGCTGTTAAAGGACAAGGGAAGCCTGCTGCTCACATTTGCCTCTCTCTTGGCTCACACCGAAACCTGTGCTCTTCTGTCATTCTGAAAACTCCAGAATTTTCAAGGATCTTCTCAAGGACACTGAGTTGGAAGTAGAACCCAGAAGCTNGAGTGTAGCACTTGATGGAGGCTACTCCACAAAAGGCTTTGACAGTTCTGTCGCTTGAGTTTATTCTTCAGGCAAAGGGCGAAAAACCCTGAATAGCTTGAGAAGGAAAGTGGTGTAATCAAATCAGTTTGGGAGTGTCATTAAATAAGCCAGCAATACACAAACTGATGGAAGGAAACAGGTAAAAGGAGATTTAAAAGGGCTGGGCAGATGGCTCCGTCAATGAAGTGCTCACCTTACATGTAAGCATGAGGAGAGGACCTGAGTTTGATCTCCAGTCCCAGGCATGGTGGCACACACCTGTGTTCCCAGCTTCCTGGCCAGAGAGCCTAACCAAGATGATGAGTTCCAGGGTCAGTGCAGATTCTGTCCAAAAAAATAAAGTGGACAGTAATAGAGGGGGAAACCCAATTCCTCTGGCCTCCACCCCCTTTCCATCACACAGGCACATGTGTACACATGCATCAAAAAAGGAAAATTACTCCATTGATGTTTAATTTCTTTGATATATTGAAGCTTAAACACTATGACATAAAATTAATAGCATAGTCCAGGGCAGTTTTAACTTCTAGCTCAGTGGAGTCACCATTATGTCTTCTATTAGAAGCATTTCTCCCCCGGGAAACTATCACTAGCCCAACAGAACACAACGTGTAGGAACAGTAAATAAAAACGTTACAAGTGGGTCATTGCTATCATGGTGAGAGGTCCTGCTCCTTTTTTAACCCTTGACCNTAAGAACCATGAACCTGGTATGGGAGACACACAGTTAAATATATTGGATGCCACATAGTAGGTATACCCCCTGCTGGAGGTACTTTCCCAACTCTGCAAGGTGTTATCACCCAGCTGGAGCAGTAACTGTGTCTTCAGAAGGCCATTCAACCATTCTATAAATGACAAACATCTCAGGCTGTTTAGAAACATGATTAAAAGGAGTGGATTCCATTGTTTCACTTCTTTTGCTGTTGAAGTGAGGCCCTTGATCAGGAGTAATGTTGCATGGAAACCATGGTGCTGTATATGAATTNTTATCATCCTATCTATCCCAATATGAAGGGAACATTGCCCTTCCATAGTGGAAGTGGTCCAATGCAATTGCTACTAGGTAGCTGCTTGGCTCATTCAATATCCCTCTCTCTTCTTGGCACATTGGTCACACTGCCAAGGGCATAACCTGGTATTAATGTGCAGCTTTTCTTAGGAAGACACAAAATATGTCTACTCACCCCTGATTGGGAACCCAGATGCTCCAAAGTAAGGATTGCACCAAGGTCCAACTTGGCACACTGGAGCGTTTTTATTGGGGTTACTTGCAGGAGGATGGATGGCTCAAATGCAGCAACATCACTGAAAATCTTCACCACCACGTGGGTAAAGACTCATGAAAGTTGTGTCACTGGAGCTCCCTGTGTCACTTGTAGATGGCTCTACAGTTCCAGGAACCTCTTGTCAACTATCTTGGTCAAAGTCTCCTTCCCCCATAGTTGTTTACTGCTTTTATAACAGTAGGGGAGGACCCTCATGAATCTTGAAGCTTTCCCACACATGTGAAGTTTACTTCCTGGGCCTCAGGAACCTGGCAGCCTCCTTCCTTGAGGGAATGTTGCAGTTCTGAGTAAATTACTATACAACACTTGGTCAGCTTGGTGAATGGAATCTTTGTTTCATTGGGAAATGGAAGAGGTGGTCGGTATAAATGGATTGGGCCATCATTATGCACTTGATTATTAATATCCTACTCTGATGAATCATCCTCAGATGATAATTTGCACAGACCACAAATACATTCATGGCTTTTTCCCCAGTCAAGGAACTCTATTCACATACCTCTTCCCCAAATTTCCCTTTCACCAAGTTTGCAATCATGTTCTTTCCAAGTTCCTGGCCATGCGGTCAAGCCACTGGCTTCAGCCCATGAGCTGGTACATAAACACATCTGGCCATTTCTCCTTCCAAGCAAAGTAAACAAGCAGGTGCTCCTGCTCGAAGTTCTGCCCACTGGGAGAATTTGCTTTCACAGCTGTTCTTCATAGTCATCCCAGAACTGGCCTTCAAGGCTGGAGCTGTGAGCATCCAGATGGCACCTACCATTATAGACAGCTGTATTTGTAGATCAGGCCTTGGTCTTCACTTCCTTTGCTAATCAGTCATAGGAAATTTTGGGGTAGAGATGGGACTCAGGGGCAGAGCACAAACTGCACGTACAGGTCTTAGGGGCAATCCCCAGCAGCAATAAAACTCAACAGGAACTCTCCTGCTGCCTGCTGCGGAGATGAAGTCTGGGTGTGGACAAAGGACAGGGTAGCTAGAGTTCAGGACTCTGAACATTTGCACCAATTCATGTAACTACCTGGGCCACCAAGAATGTGTAAGCAGCACTGTATTTTAGAGCATTAAATAATATTTGTTGAATATTATATTTCAGTAAATAATCATAATAAATAATAATAATAAACCCTCAATCNCTCATATTTGATTTTTAAATCATCTTTCAATTTAAATCATAAGAATATTTCTCACTGAGTTCTTTACTAAAAGTCCATCTCACCACGGTCACAATGATAGGATCCATTTACTTCAAGTCATTTTGTTTTTGAAGATGATTGACTCACTGTATATATGGTAAATAAATAAACAAAAAATAAATAAAAAATAAAAATAATAATCAATAGACTTGAAGGAAAGGCAGATGTTCCCAAACAATCTGTAGTTGCTGGTCACATTTTTCCAAAAAGGACTGGTAGTCTAACAAACAGTCTCCATGCACCGATCGCCGTTCTTGATGGTATGGGAACTTAAACACTGGGAACTGCAGAGGAGAAGGTGGTAGGAGGAGTCAGAGGGTCACAGTCCAGGCAGCCCCTTCAGCAGGCATACTGCTCTGTTGAAGACACTGTTATCAAATAAACTTGACAGTCATCTAAGTCATAAATTAATTGTAGCCATTTAAAATCTTGTGGGTGTGTTCCGTTATAGGTCCGGTTGCTGTGTTGATCAAACTTCATGAGAATATGATGTCATCATAGATGCATCCAGATCATTAAAGCTCCAACTCACTGTATGGGCTAATATGTGTTAAATTTGATTTTTAAAAGATTCCTGAGTACTGTACATCCTCCCAAGATATTTAATTCTTATTTTCATTTGTGACTAACATTCATCTCTCTGTCAAAAATGCAAATTTAGGTTTCACTCTCAAAAATAAACTGTAATTGATGGACTTTTGAACTCTGTTCTCTCAAATAACAATTTCAAATAGAAAATACCTTTGACACTGTGGTCGGAATTATTTTTGAGCAGTCAAATATTTTGATTTTTCTTCTTTTCTTTCTTTCTTTCTCCCTTCCTTCCTTTCTTTCTTCTTTTCTTTCTTGTTTTTCCTCCTAATGAACCAGAGTAGTGTTCATAACTCCAGATCCCACCTCTGGTCTGGCCACTTAGTATCCAGGTATTTGTTCTTTGATGGCGACACCATTAATATTTATAACCACTTTCCTTTGCAGCATCTCCCAGATGGCTCTGCGCCCAGTGCACATGTTGAAATTTATCTTTTACCACATCCCAGTGAAGTTCGTAGGAGGAAAACGAAGTCGGTTCCAAAATGCACTGACCCCACTTACAATGAAATTGTAAGTATGAGTTACTGCCTGTCCAGGTGGTTCTTATTTTTCTTAACAGGTTTTTGTTTTGGGTTTTTTTGTTTCAGCTTCACAACCAAATATGGAGGATTTTCAGTAATTGGAAGCATTGTTTCATAAAGGAATGGTGTTGCCCAAAATAGTCCTAGTATGCTGAACAGTGCTCTAGATGCTATGGGAACCGAAAAGTACAGACTCAGCTATCAAAGTTCTGACAGGCCAACCTCCAGCAGGCATGGAAGGGTGTTTTGCATACTAACACTTTCCCTGACTCCACTGTATTTTCTCTACCAAGTTCATCTTATTCTTTTAAGTCTTACTCGGGCGTTCTTGATTTTCCTTACCTAATCATTTTATCATAAGCCATTGTGTGAGAACAGTGAGTGTCATAAAATGTCTTTTGACAAAATGAAAAAAAAAATAAACATACAAAACACAAAACAAAGCTACAGCATGCTGCAAACAGCAGATCCACTCTCTGGGTTTCTTTCTCTTCTTTTCTTTTCTTTTAACCATCGAAATGATTTATTGAAGTAAGGGATAATTTAGAGCTCTTGAGACCTTCTCTACACCTATTTAAAATTCTGGTTTTGCCTCAGCTCCCTTCCTTTCTTTTTTCCTTGTGATCTCTGCAGATGCCACAGCTCAGTTCACAGGAAAATAAGGACTAAGGAAGCTCCCTTACCCTCTCCTGTCATGGCCACACACTGCGCTGTTTTTGAACTTCTGAACTCCATAACGTATGTTCCTTCCATCTCAGCGGAGGGAGGACCTCTCTCTCTGATCCCTCATGGCCTGGTTGACAGGCTTCCTTCCCTATCAGCACCTCTCCCTTTCTCTCTCTCTCTCTCTCTCTCTCTCTCTCTCTTCCTTCCTCCCTCCCCCTTCTTACAACTCTTCCTTGTTACTTCCTTCTCTGTCTCACTTCCTTTCCCTTTGTTTCATCCAGTCTTTAGATCTATTCACATTTCCCATTTTTTTGTTTTGATTGATTAATAAGTCTTTTCAGTTAGCATACATAGTAATAGGCATCACTATCACATATCACATATATTCATACATAAGTATTGTCATGCTTTGTTCTCATTAGTTTCTCTAACCTATTGCCTTTCTCAGTGTCCCCTGACACCACTAGCTGGTTCCCTTCCTCTCAGCTAGTCCTCTGGGTTTCTTTCTAAAGCGACTCCCTGCATTTGTTCTCTAGGACCTCATCTTTCCTGACTCAGTAGTTTGCCTGTTGGTTCTTGCTGTGTCATCTACCACACAGTCTCCTCAGAAATCTCTGAAAACAAAAGCATCTTCCCTTGATGTTTCAGCTGTTTGCTTATTGGGATGGGTCTTACTGTGCAGCCAGGGCTTCACACTAGCAGGTATCCTCCTGCCTCAGCCTCTCCGAGTACTAGCACAACAGAGCGTTGACTCCTAGCTCAGCCTTTCTGAGCAAACTTTCTTTCCCTTGCTACCAGCCCCAAACTCTCATGCCATTACCTCATACAAGCTGTTCTTAGTCTTCTGCTTCCTTTTCACCNTTCAATACTTTGTTGTGTAGCTTCTCACCCCTCTGGTAGGGCTCCACTCAAGCGTATCAGCAGGCTCCTCACGGCTAAACCCAATGAGCACTCAGACTCTTCCCCAACTGCAGGTGCAAACGGACAGTGAGGTACCCTTATTCTTGGAACCACTCTTGTGCCTCCATGTTCTACCTTTCCTTAATTCTCTTCCATTTTTCGCTGACCATTGTCTTGTTTTTATTTGTTGCCATTCATCCTCTTAAAATGTTGTTTGTTGAAGTTCCACAGTCCACCCTGGCCTGCCTCCCCTTCAAAAACAGCCCCTGCTAACCAGTTTCTGCATCTAGAAATTCAACCAACCTCTGATGAAAAAAACAAAAAAAAGTCTGAAAACTGTGTGGGTAGTAACTCCAAGTTCCTTTTCTGTCAGTACTCTCTAAGAATCACAGTGACACACATGTATTTCTTGAGGAATTATGAATGAGCTGCAGATGGTCACAGTACTCAGGATGAGTCACACAGGCTATACCTAAACTCTGAATATTTTATTTCCTTGACACCCTTCAGTTTGAACATCCTCGGGAATTCTAGAGTCAGTCTCCACTGGACACTGAAGGGTGATGACAGAGACGAATAAAGTCTGGATACAGTCACGAGTTTTCTATCACCATCTCAGTATAAGCTGTGTCTGTATTGATTCCCCCAAACCCCAGCTTCTCGTATGACCCAGGCTGGCCTGGAACTCGTTTTGTAGCCAAGGATGACCGTGTACCTCTCATCCTCCTGCCTCCACCCNAAGTGCTAGGATTACAGGTGTGCACACCACACCTGACATCTCTCACGGTTTGACCTGCCCCTCATCCTCATTGCTGGAGCATGCCATGTAAAGTTCTCCTGGGCACTTGGAAGGCTTGCTTCTTTGCCATCTCAAAAGATGGCTTCTTTTTAGGAGGGTAGGGTGTTAGTTTTTATTCTTTGACAGCCTCAAACATGTATATGTTTTATAACTCAGTGTGTCTAATTAGTACACTCTGCATGCACACATGTGTGGGGCTATCCACTAGAGTGATCACACCTCAAAGGGAAATGACTCCCCTATCTCAGCAGCTCCTCAGAAAGAGGTGGGGCCATCTGAGCTCCTTCCTCATCAGTGTTATAATGTTGACTGGCTTAATTATGTGCAAATTCAAAAGACACCTTCTAATGACACCTTCTTCCCCCTCACGCACATGTTCAACTAAGCACAAAGCTGGGCCCCTTCTCCTAGAGCACTGTCAGACTCTTTAATCCAATCTTTTTTTCTTGGTGCAATTCTCTCTGAGATCCTTGCCTCTCTAGTCATTATAAAGCTGTTCTCCTACTCTTCTGGAGTGTTGATTTTTGTTTATTTGTTTGTTTTGTTTTGAGACAGGTTCTCACTATATAACCTCAGCTGGCCTAGAACTGGCTACATAGACAAGGCTGGCTTTGAACTCACAGAGATCTACCTGCCTCTGCCTCCCAAGTGCTGGGGTTAAATGCATGTACCACCAGGACCAGCTCTGTGAAATAGTTTTATTAAGTCTTTTACATTTCTACCTAGAGTATTATCCAGGCATAGTTACCACTCATCCATTTAAAGCATTTGAAAGTTCCTTACTGCCAACTGATGACCAAAATGTAAATGTGGCATTCAATCTCTTAAATTTTAACTCAGTAATTTTCCTTGGTACTCCTGTGGAAGAATAGCACCAAGTATTCCTTTCTTTTTTAGATTTGTGTNCAGTTAGAAGAAAGAATACAAATCTCAATGCCCCTCAAGGTCGTTCCCCCAGTGTAATAGCTAGCATAACTGTAGTTTGCATCAACACTGGGAAATTGACATTGGTATGATCCAAATAGCTCATTCTGATTTTAGCATCCCCAAAANCCCTTCTGTGGATGTAGATGTCTAGCTCTGAGCATTGGTTGAGTCACTTACTTGATCCCACAGTCAAGGCGCACAACAGAGCCATTCAGGGTTTACAAAGACTACCCTACTGTAGTCAGTCTGTCTCTGACTGTTACTGGATTTCTATCCCTATGAATTTATCATTTTAAATGTTACATGAATGGAATTATACACTTTATAATATTTGAAACTGGCTTTTGTATCAGTTACTTTTTCTCATGGCTGTGACAAAATGCGTAGAAAAAGCAGCTCAAGAGAGGCTTGTTTGCTGGAGCTCACAATTGGAGGATGCAGTCCATCACAGTGGGGAAGGCACNACAGCAGGAACTCCAGGCGGATGGTCATGGTGTTGCCCACATTCAGGGTGCATCTTCTTGCCTCAGGAAACCTACTCTAGAAATTCCTTCACTGGCATGTACAGAGGCTTGTTTCCATGGTGATTCTGAATCCCATCAAGCTGGCAACCAAGATTCACTGTCGAGCCTTTTTTAGTCACTGTATCTCCATACTGATTCACATAAATAGTTGCATATGGTGCTGATGACCCCCTCCAGCCAGTCATTACACTCTGCCCTTCTCTGCTGCTGTGANCTGTGAATACTGGCACCTCCAGCTCTTACACTGCTTTGTAACCTTTAGGCCTAGAATGTAAATTTCCTGAGAATAATGGAAATGTCTCCTTTCCCCTCATATCTTTAACCCTTTGTGACTTCAAAAAGCTATGTCTTTAAATAGTTCAGATAGTTTTATAAGTGATACTATATATGCGTGTATGTGTGTGTAAATTGTATATAAAGCATTAATATGTATACATGCGTGCCTACAAGAGATTCTCTAAATTAGTAGCAATGTTTTGATGTCTTATTATTCACAATAATGTCCACTCCACTCATAGCTAAAGAAACACATCCAACAATATAGAATCTATTTCTTTCCTTGAATATAAGACACTCAACCTCACTGTCAAGAAACTTTTCAGAGCCCCTGTATCAAAGGATATGAAGGGGACTGGAGAGATTAATCAGTAGTTAAGAGCACTAGCTGTTCTTGCAGAGGACCCATGTGTGTGTCCCAGCACCAACATGGTGGCTCACAACTGTCTGTAACTCCAGCTCTAAGTGACATGACACCCTCTTTTGTCCTCCATGGGCACTGCACACATGTGATACACATATACATTTGGGCAAACACTCATACACATAAAATATTTTTAATCTAAAAATAAACGGATTAGGTGGATGGTGCCTAGGGAACAATATCTGAGGTGGTCTTCTGGCTGCCACATAAACAAAACACATACACGCACACACACACACACACACACACACACACACACACATACACACACATAAATCTATAGCTGTTACAATAGGAAGAAAAGAAGAAGGACAGAAAGAAGGAAGGAAGGACTCAGTCTCCACACTGCAATTCAGTGTTTGCAATCTAAGGAAACACTTAATAAAAAGTCACTAGACAGTATTATTTTAATAAGCTGGAAGTTAATTCATGAAAATCTCAATGGATTATAAAATCAGCAGTAAGTATGCATGCATTAAGCTTATTTTATAATTCTTGCTGTGGACANAAATTTTTTGATGGCTTTGAAATAATCCTAGGTNTTCCTAAATCCATGACCTGGCGATTCAAAATCACTACTATTCTTTTAGGTAGCTAAAGCACAAATACTGCATGTATTTGTATTTTGTACACATTTTAAAGGNCTAACAAATAACATGCATGGACTCTAAACCAGCAGAAATCTAAAGGAATGTGAGCATCAGAGAGTAGATCAGGACTGATCTGGGGACAGTGAGAGGNCAGTTGAATTTAGAGAGCCACAAGACAGAAATAGGTCACAAGATTCTAAGTTTTCTCGTGTCATCTTCTTCGTCTGTACAGCAATGCTTATAAAAGATACACAAAACGTACATTTAACTTGACATCTGACTTTATCTTCTCCTGTCCTCAACTGCAATATACGATCCAATTTCTATGATAAGCCTCTGCTTTATTTCTGTGCGTCTTCAAGGGCACCCTAATAGATGTCCTTACTAAGAGACCCAGTGCTTATTAAAGAGCTCAGAGGCCAATCACATGGCACCCATGGGTTTTAAATAGCTCTGCTCTTCCACCTCATCTAAAGCATGCTCACTGCATCAGCCACTCACTACAGCTAGGATTCCTCAAACTGCCAAGGCCTTGCATACTGTGAGGTGAGAGCAAAAGACCTTGTTCCCATCTTTGGTCTTTGTGTAAATCTCTCAGAGATAGAGAAAGGGGATAAGATGTTGCATATCAATGTCTTACCAAAATTTTCACTAAAGTAATTCTTCCCTTTTTTAGTCATAGGTCCCTCAGAGGGAGGGCTAGTTCAAAGACTCGGGCCAGTGGCAGAGGCTCCGCCCTTCAATTACCACAGCTTTGCTCCAGGACCTAGCTTGTCTCTTTGACACTTCCCAGTGTGCATCTCCACAGGCTTTGCCAGCAGTCTCTCTGAATTCCTCTGTCTTACGGAAATCCCATGGTGCATCTGGGTCAGAGCAGGCTGCTTAGGGCACCATCCTGACAGCTTTGAGAAACAGCTGTGTGTGATTCTAGCCCTCACACCATTGTTCTGTGTNCTCAGCTACCTCTAACATCTGGTTAAAAACTATCATTGTAAAGGATTCATAATGAAGGTAGAATTTCTACCCTGGAACAAAATTACATGGTTAAAGTCAATGTGTTCCTACACTGTCATTTGGGGGAGTGTAATTATACAGAAATTCTAAAGGAAACACTAGAAAGGACAGGACATGCATGTTACATGCTTTACCTTGCAGAGTACCTAAAGAATGGTGAAGGTACACGGACAGTGCTTTAGGTCTAGTCAGCAAGCTGGAGCCATTGTTACCTGTTTGTCATCATCATCATCATCATCATCTCTCTCTCTCTCTCTCTCTCTCTCTCTCTCTCTCTCTCTCTGCCTCTCTCCGTCTCTCTCTGTCTCTCTGTGTGTGAGTATGTGTGTGTGTGTGAGTGTGTGTGTGTGCACACATGTGTGCTTATGTGTGTGCACATCTGTATGTATGTATATGGAGACCAGACGTCAGCATTAGGTGTGTCGTTCCTCAGGTGCCGTATTTTCACTAGCTTTGTTTGTTTGTTTTTGAGACACTGTCTCCCAGGATGTAGGCTAGGCTGGCTTCAAATTTTCAGAGATTCTGCCCCTCCTCTGCCTCTGCCTCATTTCCAATTCTTGGGATTAAAAGATATGCACTACTACACCCCACTACAACGTTTTTCTTCCCATGGTTCTGAGGCTTAAACTCAGGTCTTTGTTCTTTGCTGCTGAGCTGTCTCCCCAGACCCAACCTTTCTAATGTTCACGAGATGATTAAACTTGTTCAGTTATATACTACAAGTTTTGGAGGATTGGTCTACTGTAAGACAGTGCTCCCCTAACTTTCTGTCCCCTGCAATACTGCAGCCATCTTCACAAGAGGACAAAGGTCACCAAATAACAATGTTTCAGGATACATTTTTTCATTAAATGTCAGGTGCCTCTATATGAAAATGATATTGAAGCCCAGAGAGCACAAAGGTTATTCAGTCTCAGACGTGACTGATTCTAAAACTCAAGTCCACTCTGCCCCAGGCCACTGTCTCCCTCACACTTTGTTCTCAGGTGTGCTGAGCTGCCTTTCCTCCCTGCCTCCCTGATATTCTTCCCACAGCAAAGGCACATTGCTCTCCTTTTCATTACTCTCCCACCACAATCATGAAAATGCTCTTTAGCAATATTTATTAGGCCCTTGTGTCAAATAATGTCCAGTGAATGACTTAATAGATACTCATTACATTCAAAGCTTTCTATTTGAGGGGCCAATTCCAAGCCCACAAATTCTGTATTTGTCAGAGGAACTGAGGACTTGCCTCATGCTTATAGGTAAAAATGTATGTATATACTATAAAACTTAATTAAAAGAAGTACTTATTCTTTATTCCATTTATATCAAGACTTAGTCATTTGATGAAAACATCATAAAGAATATATTTATCTGTGTTCTTCTCTAGCATGACCCATCAATTATTCATTGTATGGTAAAAGAGTATTTAAAAACAACAACAAAAAACAGCACTATGGATGCACAGAACAATTACCATCAATGCTATAACTCTGGTCACTTTAAGGAAATGATTTTTATGACTGAGGAACAGGTTAAAATCTACCAAGTAACATAAGCTTTATAAGTCCCAGTGTTTACATTTGGTGCAGGAAAATAACAAATTTCAAAATCACTTTCCAAGACTTCCTACTTTCTGGGTGCATTCAGGAATCACTTGTGTCTGGAAGAATATTCCTCAGCCAAGTGATGAAAAAAAAATCCGTTAGTGTATTTGATGGATATTTTAAGTTGAGATTTATGAGCGTTGAATATTTGGCATAAAGCGAGCATTATTCTTTCATTAATCCTAGCACTGCAGGTTAGTGTTATTATTAACACATGCAAAGGTTCACAGTTGATGACAGATTTGTGTGAATATAAGTTATTGCTATATTTTGTTGAAAAATTCTCCTTTTAGAATTGACTTGTCCAATTCACAGAGTCCTTGAGCCAGACCTTTCCAGGGGCCCAGTGCTCGGAACTGTGTCACCTTCNACCTCCTCACTGCCATTCCAGAGGGCCCTTCATCTGTTTTCTCTGTGGTTAGGACGAGGAATTTATTGTCAAAACATTATAGAAGGAAAGGGGAGAAGAAGTCAGAAAGTTGAAGGTGGCCACTGTGGAAGGAGTGAGGGGGCACTTACCCTGAAGTTCTGGGCAGCACTGAGCATCCAGCTACAGTGAAAGCCTGAGTTACAGGGAGTAAAATCCTTCATTATCCCTGAACTCCATGTCTCTTGACTTCAACAGGTCTGTCATTTTCATAACTGTAATGTCCTGAATATTAGAAAGCAAAGTTGAACAGATCCCACTGGGAAAAAAATTAAATCACATGAACAACCATATATTATATGTATCTTTAAAAAGAAAAACAAGTAATTGCATATGTAAGACCAGAAGATCATCATAATATTAACTGTGATTATCTCTCTATGGTGGAAAAGCAGAATTTTTTTCCTTTCTTTTTTGTTTTTGTTTGTATCATAAATATTGATTGGATAAACATGTTTTTCATAATCAAAAGTCATGCAGTTTTAATAAAAGAAGTAATCAGAACATGAATCTATCACATGTGCAAGGAAATATTACCTTCTCTGTTTAAGCAGCACAAGGAAAACATACGAACCGGCCTGTCTTTCCTCACTGACCTGCAACACAGTGTGGTACCCAAGCTCCTGTGGCAGTCAGTAGATTCAANGGTGGTTAGAGGCAAAAAGTATTTGACTGTATTCCTAGTGAATAATTGACAGAATCACTGAATTTGGAGAAGGAAATTTTTTTTTTTTTTTGGTTTTTCGAGACAGGGTTTCTCTGTGTAGCTTTGGCGGCACCTTTCCTGGAACTCACTCGGTAGCCCAGGCTGGCCTCGAACTCACAGAGATCCGCCTGCCTCTGCCTCCCAAGTGCTGAGATTAAAGGCGTGAGCCACCACCGCCCGGCGAGAAGGAAATTTTAATGGAATCAGTAACTGTTAAGATTCTTGGAGAAGTAGTCCATTATATTATTAGAGCCTAGGCTTTTCAGGGTTAACATTGGAAATAAAGTATTTTGATATAAACCTATTGCCTCCAAGGTATAAGATGTTAGCATCATTTTAAAAATTGAAATCAGTATTGAAAAGAAAGATGCATTCAACATATCTGATTTATACATTCCTTCTCTTTCCATTTTCAGGTGGTGTATGATGAAGTCTTGGAGCTCCAAGGCCACGTCTTAATGCTTATTGTGAAGAGCAAAGCTGTATTTGTGGGAGCAATTAACATCCAACTCTCCAGTGTCCCCCTCAATGAAGAAAAGTGGTACCCACTAGGAAACAGTATCATCTGACCAATGCCATGAGCATATATATGCATTATTGATTAAGTACTTGCATGTTTTTAACTTCTGATTCCCTCTATCACGTAGCAAGATATCTTTCTCGTGGAAGATAGCAAAGTATGAAGGACATAGGAGAACCAGATCAAAATCAGTCTTTTGTAGTTATTTATTTTCTATTCTTCCCTTGTTTTCCTATCATATTTTCTCCTTGGAATATTCGCCATGTCAAATTCCATATAAAAATAATGAAAGAATGATTAATTTTAATATACATTTTGAATCAAACATAGGTTCACTTCTTGTTTTAATTGCTTGTTGTAGTCAAAATTTTACTTTCAAGATGTTTTCTAAAGAATGACAGCTAGAAAAAGCTCGTGAATGAATTTGAAAGCTAAGGACGTCTGCAGTTAATTTAAAACTTAAATATGTGTACAACCCACATGTCTATTGAGAGAATTGGGGAGCTCCTGCCATGTGCTATAATTTTTCTATCAAGAAAACTAAGATTTTCTGTTATTACTTAGACTTTTCTTTAACAATTTATGCTCGTGTGTAATGACTTTCATTACTCTCGCCTCTCCCCCTATTTTAGTTCCCTCCCACTCCTGTCAACAGCCACTCTTTGCTACAAATTTCCCATATTCGTGTAGGGATTTTTCTTTTTGAAATGGACATCTTATTATATATCCTTGACTGGCCTAGAACTAGCTATGCAGACCAAGCTGGCCCCAAACTCACAGTGGTCCTCCTGCCTCTGTCTCCCTAGTGCTGGAGTCCCAGGTCATTGGATCTGGCCTGGAATTCTTAAATTCAGCTCTTAGAGGAATTTCCTTTTGATATCAGTTAACTCATTATCGTTGTTTCTCCCAGCCATGGTCATAAACCNTACTAATCCCCAAACCCAAAACATCAGACCTTTAAGTTCACAGTTCAAAACTCCTTTGCATTTCTTACNCATTGTCATTGCTCTTNAACCTTCCCCTTGTGCTCACCATGACCTGAATAGATAATTTTACAGAGTGTTGCCTGCATAGCAGGCAGACCCTATGCCTTCAAAATAATCAAACTGGAAATTTAAAAATTAAAACATCTGCCATGTAAATAGTCATTGGTCTTGTTTCTGTAATCTTTATTTGCCTCATTAAAACAAGGACTTCAGATTGTTTTGTTTGGTCATTTATATAATCATAGAAACATATGAAAGCCTCTATAATTAGTCACTGAAAACTGCATCAGTGACTTATATGAGCCAACAGAGTCTCACTAAAATGCATNATGGCTCCATCCCAGAAAGTCATTAACATTATGAGCAACTGCTCTGTTCCTTCTTACACTGTCCCCTGTTCTGTCTTATAGACAATGGGGACACACCCTAACTTCTGTTGAAACATCTTCTCCCTTTATCCACATTCCTCCCTGGTGACTTTGTTTCCTGCCTGGAATCCATCAAAGGAAACTTCCACAGTCTTCCACTGCTGCTGTGCCTGCAGCACTAGCAGCTTCTGTGGTCCACCTCCCTACTGGAAAAGAGTGATGGGTGCTTCTCCCAAATCGGTCCCCAGCTGTGCATTTAACAGAGCTCCTCACTCACATCATCCCAATACTCTGCTCCTCTTCACAGCAAAATGTTTTCGAATGGCTNTCTCTGCCTTCTGCAATTTCTGTCTTCTAATGTCCTTCCATGCCCATCAGAGGCAGCTGTTTGTCCCACCACTTCAATGAAAACCTCCATGTAGCTAAACCCAGCTCTCTGTTTCCATCCATCTCCAGTCTGATCTTTGCCATCAACAATATCAGTGCGCTCAGTAACTGCCAACCACATACTCTCTTCCAGTGACTTATCACACACCCTTCATGCTTTCTTTTTATAACCTTGGCCTGTTTTTCTCATTCTCCAGTGCAAGAGTCTCCTGTCTCCAAGAGACCCTAGGACTGCAGTGACCCAGGCTCCCTACTCAGTGCTCCCTTCATCCCTGGTAATGGTCTCATCCACTCTCAAAGCTTTAAATGTCATCTGAATGCTAATGGTTCCCAGCTTTATAACTCCATCCGACAATCCCTCCCAAACTCCAGCTGTGAGTGTCCAATTGCCTGCTCAACATCCCTCTGAGTATCTAATAAAGATCTCAAATTTGCTATCTTAAAAACAGAGCTCCTGATCTTCTTCCCCTACATGTCTTATACACAGTTTCTCTCTCTCTTGGTTAATAATAAGCCTACCTTTCAGGTGTTAATAGCCAAAAAATAAAGCCCTTGATATCATACTTAACACCTCCCTATTGTCT
>LZPO01066423.1:16935-28072 GCA_001675575.1 Neotoma lepida | reverse complement strand
AGAGAGAGAGAGAGAGAGAGAGAGAGAGAGAGAGAGAGAGAACAGTCAATCCCTGAGGATTGATGGATAGCCAGCCTAGTGATCTATGAATTCAAGTGAGTGACCCTCTTTCAAGAAATTAGATTGCCAGCTCCTTAGGAATGACCGAGGACACCTATGGCCCCCACATGCACACACACACATGTGCATGCACATAAGCACACACAAGTGCTGCTTCACAAACATACACAAGTAAAAACAATAGCTTTCAAAGTCAGTGAGTGAGTTTAATTGGTACCTGTGGGGAAGGTGAGAAGAGAAGACATAATCGTTTTTCCTTCTAGTTCAAACCCTAATGGTGCAAACGAGAAATAGCTTATCCCACTGCAGAATTAATGCATTAGTTGGGAAACTACTTGAAGAAAGCCTTTAAAAGCCAGTGGAATTCCAAATCTTCAAAAGACCTTGGAGATCAGAGGTTAGAGCCTTGAGTCAGTGGCTGAATGCACCCCCACCCCTGCTGCTGGGTTGACAATAGAGAACTCACCAAGAGTTCTGTCTGCTAAACGGAAGCTGTGCATTCCCCCTGAGAAACCTAAACATTGTGGGAGGCAGATTTTCCTCAGTAACCTATACAGCCCTTAAAAGAGCTAAGACCATGCCTTGAATGCCATAGGACATCACTTGCTCTTTATGCTTGGGACTATCAATTCCTAGGGTATCTACATTTTTAATATTGGGTGTTGAAAGTGATATCTGCTAAAAGATTGCTAGATAAGCCATCAAATGATAATGAGATTGGAATACATCTTAAATAAACAATTATTTATTGGTTTTTTAGTTACATCTGAAGTTGGATTCAGTATCATCAAATTTCTAGTAGGGGTGCTAATTTGCCAGATGTACTGAGTGTATCAGCATGGTGGGGCCATCATTACAGTTTTTTGTTTGTTTGTTTGTTTGTTTTGGGTTTTTTTTAAGAATAGTTAATAAGGAGCCATATTCTCCACCACTTTTAGCCAAGTAAAATCTCACTGTTGGTAAAAAAATGAGGACTCTCATTTCTGACCAAGAGACAACCCAAAAGTACATTAAGGACAGATCCAAAAATACTGCAAATTAATTCAAGACCCAAGCATGTAAGTCCGCATAATAGATTTCTTTTATAGATACAGCGTCTGACTATAGTGGGAATGCAAATCAATTTCATACACACTTATAAAAATGTCTGTATAATTACAGGGTACCAAATCAAGCACACGGCATCTAAGAACTAGATTGAAAATTCAGGGGCTAATTGCTCTCTAGGATATAAGAGGGCACAAAGGGCCTAGCAATCTAATTCCTTCCCACTGTAATAGGTGGTGGTGGGTGTTGAGAAGTTAAAACACTCTTCGATTTCACATCTTCTATGCTGCTAAATATTGGCCAACATGTCTTATAGGAACAGGCATACTTTTAAAAGCTGTAAATGCTACTCATTAAAAGTGATANAAGCAATTGAAAATGCAACCTTGGAAGCAGAAGCACAGGAGAAATCAGCAGCCAGACACGGGCACGTGTGCACCCTCTGATGTCTTTATTTTCCCCCTTTCTGTTTTGCCCACTTAAAGGTGAATGCATTGGGTATTTCTGACTTAATGAGTTTTTTATTTTATGATTAATAAAAGAAAAGATACCAACATTCCTTTGGGTTGTTTATTGTGATGTGTAGCTAACATGTCAAGTATATTTAGTCATTCTCTGATGTACCAAACATAAATGAACAGTGAAGATGGTTCAAGGTTCACACCTGTTCTGGAAAACAGAGGAACACGACGATAACCTACGGAAGAGGAAGTATGTCAAATTAGAAATAGCAAATTAAGAGTGATGGCCTCTGCTGAGGAAGAAGGTGTCATCCACTAATCGTCTTCATATAGTTAATGCTGTGGCTGCAATTATAGTTTTTTCAACCTATGTTACTTTTCCATAAAAATGAAACATTCCTAGCTTCTGTCCTAACTTCCAGAATTCTGAGTGTCCCCATGATGAGCCCACACCTCATATGTCTCCTCTCACAAGGGCATCATGATCAAAACTTGCCCATCACCCTCTGCTTCCAAAAGAGCCTGCCTGCTTCCTGACATGCCTCAGCTGGTGATAGAAAAGTGAGCATCCTGAGAGGAAGCCATTTGTAGCACTAAGTAAACCACTCTGGGAAGATGACTCTGCACCATGCTGGCAGCGCAGAAAATGGTCCAAAAAGGTCTGACTCCCAGGCTCTTAGGGCTGTGCTCAGGCAGAAGAATGAGTCAGTGTTTCCTTCTGTCTTATCCCTGTCCTTCACATCTTCTTGTCGCCATGACTACCTTTCACTGAAAGGGAAGAATTATGATCCTGGCAAAGAAGCACACACACCAAGTTTCCCTAGCATCCTAGCATGCAACATCCCCACATCACTGTCCACACAAAGAAAACAGTTCCACAGAAGAAAGTACATGGGTCCACTTTAAACTCCCTTTATAGCCCACTGATGTAGGTGAAGAGATGGAGAATCTTGATATGACCAAAGTATGGCTTTGATAGAGGTATATATAAAGGATAATAAAATCATCTTACATTTGATAACATTACCTTTGTTCATGCAAAGAACTGGTAAAGTGTACTGCCCGAGAAATTCATTTCCTACTATAAAGCCTTGATTTTCAACAACAAAACGTATCAGTGCCAGTTCTGGCACCTGAATAATAAATGTAAATGTTTCATTCCACCTTGGACTAAAAGCTGAAATACAAAGAAAGGGATACAAGAATATCACAGATATTTTCTCTAAGGAAAAAGCAAATAATAATACGTCTCCACAGTTTTTTCTTTCTGACACTTGGCCAATAAATAACAACAATAATAATTTGTATTTTAGAGCACTTAAATGTGTAATGTAGTCAGTAGGTAGAAAATCATCTAAGAACAATGATACTGGGTTTTGAAAACCAGTTATATAGATTGAAACTCCATCAGGGTTAACAAATGAGAAAACTGCTCAAAGATGTCACCCCACTCCCTAGCNATTCATATGACAAACTGTAGAGCAGAGATTCGAGCAGGGACTGAATCTTTATGTAACACGACTGAAGTTAAGACACTCCCTTCATAAAGAAATGGAGACATGAGGAAGTTAGAAGTGAGGTTTTTCTGTACCAGGTTGTTACATGAAGAACTCCACACACAGCTGGGTAAGGAAGGCTGTGAGGTGAGCGCTCTGCTTTACGTTTCACTAATGATAATTTCAAAGTCCCAAGTTGATGAATAATTTGGGACTCTAGTAAAATAGTAAAATAAATCTTCCCAAGCAACCAGTCCCTTGCCACAGCAAGAAATCCAAGTTGTTTTTCAACTTGACCCAAATCATCCAAAACTTAGACCCTGAGTTAATGGAATCAGGATAGTCACACCCAGATAAAATCTGTGCTTATAAGTCCAAAGGTTGAAAGAAAAATTATACCTGTTCAGGTACAATGATACACTTTCCAAGTCATGTCAGTATTCTTTGTTATTTTTAGGACCACTGACACATTTGTGAATAATTACAGTGATACCTATGGTATCTATNAAACACCTGCAGTCATTAGGTCACCTTTACCTCGCCTTCCTTACCCAGCTGTGTGTGGAGTTCATATTACAACCTGGTACAGGAAAACCTTACATCTAACTTCCTCATGTCTCCATTTCTTTATGAAGAGAGGGTCTTCGCTTCGGTCATGCTGNATAAGGATTCAGTCCCTGCTTGCATCTCTACTCTACAGTTTGTCGTATGAAACACTAGGGAGTTGAGTGACATTTTTGAGTAGTTTTCTTACCTGTTAACCCTGATGGGGTTTCAATCTATATAAAGTTTTCAAAACCCAGGATCATTGTTGTTATAAGTGGCAGTCCTGAATGTGTTCTTTGCCTATGGAAACAGTAAATTAATAATCTTATGTTGGAATAGTGAATGGCCTAAGAATGGAAGTAATTCTGTAAGGTAGATTTAGAGTTGATTCTTTACAGACACTTGGAAATCTCCATAGAAAATCCGTATGCAGAGTCATTGGANCTCCTCTAACACCATTTCATCCTGTGTCCTAGCTGCCTCCCTCCCTCCCTTCCTCTATATCTGATCTCTGTGTCTCGCTCATATACACACCTATGCAAAAGTAACTTGTAACTTTTATAGAGAGCATGCAAAACATGAAATTTGATTGGTGAGTGTATCTTCCTTGTGTGACCAAATTGATGAATTAACTATGCCTTATCCAAATGTGATCCTTTCTTCCCAGACATTCGTATCTCTAATTACACTACCACTGTCCTAATAGTCTTACAGTTCTTCCTGTCCACCATCCTAGACCTTTACTCTTGCAGGGTGATTTGAATATACAGCCTCCATTCCTTTCTGGATGTCACCATCTTCCTTGTAACTTGATTTCTATATCTTTTAAGCACTGGATTCATATCCTGACACTTTGTATTTCTGATTTCTCTCTTGTACTTTCCCTCTTACCTACAGAAACAATCTCCTTAAAGCTCAGTGCCTTATTCCTCTCAAAATGTCTTAATTTTATCTATGCCTGTAGAGAACTCTTTAAGAGCAAGCATGGCTTTCAAAATTGTCCAACAGCAATCCCAATATAACTTGCTCACTCTGTCACTCACTATACTTTCTTGAAGTTTCTATATTCCACCCACCTTGAGCTTCTAGGCTTCTTCCCAGCAAATCCTAGACCTAATTGTGTCTTCTTCATGTTTGAGAGTCATGTTGTTCTTCCTCCCTTATGTCCCCTTGTCCCTAACTGTGGAAAAAAATCTATGTTTTTTCCTGTGGCCATCTTCTGGTGCTTCTAAAATCATGAGGCTGTGGTAAAGCAGGAGCTCAAGTCTGATGAACCAAACTGAATTTCCTCAGAGACATTCCCACAATTAAATTAAATTTTTTCTAAGAAATTGTTTCTAAAAAGATTAAATTTTTCCTAAGTAGTGAAAGAGCTCACCATCTGTCTTAACAACACGTGTCTGGTATTTCACCTGGTCATTTGGAACACCGTAGACCTCTATGATGACTAATGTGTCGACTTTGCCAGGGAACAAGCTAATAGGCAACTGGATCCCACTGATGAGCTGTGTAAACACAGATGAACAGGAGAAGTTAGCTAAGTAGGAAACTGCATCACTACTTGACCCTAATCAGATGGAATATCCCCCAAAACAAAGATTCTAAACCAGCTATAAAAAAAAATACTAAAGCTGGCAAAATCATGGTAAACTTACATTTTAAGCCTTTTACTGTCAAGTAACACTAGATATAAACCAAATCCCTCACTTTCCTCAAGTGCATTTAGAGTGGAATTCANAATGTCCAAGGTCTGTGATTCATTTGTATATGTTTTTATTTAAAAAACATAATCATTTTTTACTAATTCAGTATTACTGCTTTGCTCTGATAATTTGCACTGTCTTTAAATTTATGTTATATATACTGAAATACTTCAAAGAAGCAATGAGGATTATGTTTCAAATNTAAAATATTGCACCATATTATTTTCATAATAGCATTTTCTAAAAGAATTTACATTTGAATCATTTGAATTTGTAAAATTTGATATTATCCACTGTTATCTACATTACCATAATAAGGAACTAGAGCTTGATAAGATCAACTATCTCATGTGTAATTTAGGGACAGGGACCAAAACATACTTTTAAAAGTTACTAGTTATATTTTTATTTAGATTTCTTATTGTTCCAGCTAATTAATGAAGCAAAATTGTGTTTTTATTTTAAGAACAAAGTGAACATAGAATATTTGAAATGTGTTGNTTTAAGATGAGAAATAAAATTANAAACCTACAACCCAGCCNTTGCCATAACTACTGCTAGGAGCCATACATCTCCCACATATCTCTTGACTANACACTCAGCTTCCTAAGGTCTCCTCTCCACAGCCATCTGTTGACCAGAGCTTACTCAAGGTCCAGCAGCTAGACTTAGAGAGCCACACCAGAAGGCAGTAGAGGAGAGGGCCAGCTAGAGGTATGTTGACTCTTGGGCAATATCTTTTTACACAAACACTAGCAAAAAAAACTAGAGATAGAGCCCACAACCCTTAATACAAGTTCCATAAAAAGAAAACAGTGAATCAATCTTCTTTCAACTTAATCTTCTCTTGAACATTGTACATGTCTATGCTGCAAGAGGAAACTTGACAANCAAAAACAAAAACAAAGACGCAACTAACAAACTGCTTCAGATTCACAAGTCCCAGAACAGAAGTAAAGTAACATAAAAATACAAGACAACATGTCCCACTCAAAAATGACTAATCCAATAGTAATGAATCCCAATGAAAACAACCAGGAAGAGCCTTCAGACAGAATTCAAAAGAANAATCATAACTATGTTCAAACAGCTCAAAGAACACTAAAGCAAAGTGCTAAGTGAAATGCTTAAGTCAATCAAAGATATAAAAATTCAATTCAATACAGACAGAATAGAAAAAAAATAAGTCTAGAAATAACTCAGTAAGGAAAAAAAAAAACAGTGAAGAACCTCCCCAATAGAATAGGTCAGAAGGAAAACAAAGAATCAAGCTGGAAGACAAAGTAGAGAAAATGCATTACTCAGTAACAGTGAATAAAATGTAAAATATATATGGAAGCTTTGGGACAAGACACCATGAAAAGACATAAGTTTTGAATTATGGGCCTAAAAGAGGAAAACCATAAAAAAGACACCAAGAATATCTTCAATAAAGTCAGAGAAGATTGCCCAAACCTAGAGAAAAAGATACCCATCCTTGTATAAGAGACCTACATAATACCAACTAAACAAGACCAAAAAAACAATCTCTCTATTGTATATTATAGTTAAAAAGTTACAGAGTAAAGAAAAGGTATTGAAAATTGCAAGAGAGAAAGGCCAAGTCACTTGTCAAGCCAGTCCCTCCAGAAGAAAAATTGATTTTTCAGCAGAACCTTTTAAAGTCAGAAGAGTAGGGAAAGACATATTCCAATTTCTGAAAGAGCACAACTGTCAACCCAGACTATTACACCCAGCAAAACTATCCATTAAAATAAAGGGGAAATAAAAACTTTCCATGACAAAAACAGATTAAATGGACTTATGAACACTAAGCCAGCTCTACAGAGGATACAAGAAGGAATATTTCAGTATGACGAGAATGATAAAGATACCAAGAGGCCACAGGGAATAAGTAAGCAGAGCCAGAACAGTTAATCAGAAGTCTAAGAAAACACTACAAAATCAACAAAATGACAGGAATTGGCATACATTTTTCAATAATATAGCTCCCAATACTAATGTATGCAATTCTCCAGACAGAACAATGCATTCTAGCAGAATGAATGAGAAAACAGTACTCATCTTGTTCCTGTCTCTAAGAAATTCACCTTATCATCAACAATAGACACCATTTCATACTAAAAGGATGGAAAGGGGTTATTCTANGCAAACAGAACTAGGAAACAAGTAGGTGTAGGTATAGCTACTCCAGTATCAGACAATAAATTTCAAATCAAAACCAATTAATCAGAGAGTACAAGGAAGGCCACCTCATATTCATTAAAGGAACAACCCACCAAGAGGACAACGCAAATGCATATACCAAATATAGGTGCACCCAATTTCAATGAAGACATGCTACTATATTTAAAACCATAGATAAACCCAACACACTGGTTATGAGTGGATTTAATTCCAACTGTCATCAGTAGACAGATTATCTTATCAAAAACTAAACAGAGAAACTCTGGAAATCTCAATAAATAGGAGATAATTTAAATAATACCTTGNATGTTTTCTGACCTTGATGTGAGACCCAATCTGCTGAATCTGTTAGAGAAGAAAGTTGAAGATATATTTCAACCTACAGGCAAAAAAAAAAAAAGGACTTTCTAAACAGTACCCTGACACGACAAACATCAAGACAGATAATTCATGAATGAGCCTTCATAAAACTAAAATGCTCCCATACAGCAAAGGTCATCATCATTAAACTGGAGAGACAGCTTACCTTACAGAATGGGAAAAAATTCTTTATCAGCTATAGATCTGTCAGGGAGCTAGTGTCTACAAAGAGCAAAAAAAAAACAAGCAGACAAACAAACAAAGAAAACAGCTAAGCATCACAAAAAATGAAAAACTAATTAAAAATGTGGCATGAGATGATATGCTAGTATATATAAATGACCCAAAAATTCTACCAGGGAACTCCTACAACTGATAAACACCTTCAGTAAAGTGATGGGATGCAAGATAAACTGAAAAAAAAAACAGTAGCCCTCTTAAATACAATTAATAAATGGGTCAAGAAAGAAATTAGAGAAACATCACCCTTTACAATAGCCACAAATAATATAAAATACCTTGGAGTAACTCTAACCAAGCAAGTGAAAGACCTATATGACAAGAACTTTAAGTCTTTGAAGAAAGAAATTGAAGATATTAGAAAATGGAAAGATCTCCCATGCTCATTGATAGGTAGAACCAAAATAATAAAAATGGCAATCTTACCAAAAGCAATCTATAGATTCAATGCAATCCCCATCAAAATCCCAACACTGTTCTTCACAGACATCAAAAGAACAATACTCAACTTCATATGGAAAAATCAAAAAAACACAGAATAACTAAAACAATCCTTTACAATAAAAGAACTTCTGGAGGCATCACCATCCTTGACCTCAAGCTCTACTACAGAGCTATAGTAATAAAAAACAGACTGGTATTGGCCTAAAAACTGACATGTGGACCAATGAAATTGAATTGAAGATGCTGACATTAATCCACACAACTATGAACACCTGATCTTTGACAAAGAAGCCAAAATTCTACAATGGAAAAAAGAAAGCATATTCAATAAGTGGTCCTGGCATAACTGGATGTCAACATGTAGAAGATTGCAAATAGATCCATATCTATTGCCATGAACAAAACTCAAGTCCAAGTGTATCAAAGACCTCAACATAAATCCAACTACACTGAGCCTGATAGAAGAGAAAGTAGGAANCAGCCTTGAACACATCGGCACAGGAGACCATTTCCTAAATGTAACACCAGCAGCACAGATACTGAGAGCAACAACTAATAAATGAAACCTCCTGAAAATGAGAAACTTCTGTAAGGCAAANGACACAGTAAATAAGACAAAATGACAGCCTATAGAGTGGGAAAAGATCTTCACCAACTCCATATCTGACAGAGAGCTTATCTTCAAAATATATAAAGAACTCAAGAAACTAGACATCAAAATACCAAATAATCCAATTTAAAAATAGGCTACAGATCTAAACAGAGAATTCTCAACAGAAGAAACTCAAATGGCTGAAAGACATTTAAGGAAGTGCTCAACATCCTTAGTCATCAGGGAAACAAAAATCAAAATGACTCTGAGATACCATCTTACAACTGTCAGAATGGCTAAGATCAAAAACACTGATGACAGCTTATGTTGAGAAGATGTAGAACAAGGGGAACACTCCTCCACTGTTGGTAGGAGTGCAAACTTGTACAGCCTCTTTGGAAATCAGTATGGCGACTTTTCTGAAAATTGGGAATCAATCTACCTTAAGACCCAATGATACCACCCTTGGGCATACACCCAAGGCATGCTCAATCATATCACAAGGACACTTGTTTAACAAATATCCAAATATTCATAGCAGCATTATTCATAATAGCCAGAACCTGGAAACAACCTAGATGCCCCTCAACTGAAAAATGTATAAAGAAAATGTGATACATATACACAATGGAGTATTATTTAGCTGTAAAAAAAACAATGACATCATGAAATTTGCAGGCAAATGAATAGGACTAGAAAATATCATCCTAAGTGAGGTAACCCAGACTCAGAAAGACAAACATGGTATATACTCACTCGTAAGTGGATACTAGATGTAAAGCAAAGGATAATTGGACAACAACCCACAGCTCCAGAGAAGCTAGGTAACAAGGAGAACCCTGAGAGGGACGCATGGATTGCTTTGGAAAGGGGAAATAGATGAGCTCTCCATGCGTAAACAGAGGGTGAGGGGGAGCAATAGAGGGGAAGGAATAGGGGATAAGAATATGAGGGAATGGGATGGTCGAGCTTGGGGAGGGATGGAGTGGGAGAGCAATGAAAGAGATATTTTGATAGAGAGAGCCATTATGGGGTTAGGGAGAAATCTGGTACTAGGGAAATTCCCAGAAATCCACAAGGATGACCCCAGCCTAGACTACTAGCAATAGTGGAGAGGGTGCCTGAACTAGCCTATCCCAATAATTAGATTGGTGAATACCCTAACTGTCATCATAGAGCCTTTATCCAGTAACTGATGAAAGCAGATGCAGAGATCCACAGCCAAGCAACCAGGCCAAGCTCCGGGAGTCCAGTTGAAGAGAGGGAAGAGGGATTATATGAGCAAGGGGGGCCAAGATCATGATGGGGAAATCTACAGAGACAACTGAACCAAGCTCATAGGAACTCATGAACTTTAGACCAACAGCTTTGGAACATGCATGGGACCAGATCAGGCCCTCTGCATACGGGAGACAGTTGTGTACCTGGTCTATTTGAGGGGCCCCTGGCAGTGGGATCAGGATTTATCCCTGGTGCATGAGCCGACTTTTTGGAGCCCATGACCTTTGGTGGGATGCCTTGCTCAGCTTAGATGCAGGGTCGAGGGGCTTGGTCCTGCCTCAACTATATGGACCAGGCTTTGCTGATTTCCCATGGGAGCCCTTACCCTTTTAGAGGAGGGGATAGGAAGATGTCCAGTGGAGAGGAGAAGGAGGCTGGAGCAGAGCAGGAGGAGGGATGAGTGGGTATCTGTGGTTGGTATGTAAAATGAATTAAAAATTTTCTTAAATTAAAAAGAAAAAGAGAAAAGATGTGGCATGGAACTAAACCTCATGTGCTAATTTCGTAAGGCTAGCGGCTGACCTTGTTCCTCTGATNCTCAGATAAATTTTATTGGGGGACATAGATNAAATACCACCACACATAGTTCTTATCCTTAAAGAATCCTCAGAAAACTGGGTGTAAGGACAAGAAAATGACAATAAGGCAATATGCTAAGTGCTATAATATAATATGCACTTGTGTAGGTTGAGACAGAAAAATAGAAGGAAACTGGAGGAG
>LZPO01066423.1:1615-12807 GCA_001675575.1 Neotoma lepida | reverse complement strand
TAAAAATTAAAACTAGATTTTGAATCATCAATGTAGGGAATAAATGTTAAAAGCTCTCCCAAACTACAGGGAAAAAATTCAGAACACTCTAAGCTTGTAACACATTAATACACAAGAAGATGGATACAGAAGAAAGTATATATATATATACCTTCTTTTATTTGCAATCAAACAGAGTTGAGAGACTAGCAGGGAAAGAATATTGCACCACAAAAGTAAGAGATTAATGAGAAGGAAATAGCTTCTAGAATTTGCTGGTGAAAATCTTTAAAGTTAAGGGACAAAAAGTTGCATGTCCACAAGGTCATCAGCAGGCAGAAATCAAACCACTCCATCACAGTGTTAAATGGCAAAATACAATGGAATGATATAAATAGATCTCTCGGAGGAAAAGGTTTTAGTCTCAATATTTCTATTCCCTGGCAGAAAATCATTCATGTGAAAATGCACAGAACGACATTTTTCAGACAACAGAAAAAGATGCTAAAACGACACCCATTAATTGTGTCTAAAAAGATTAACAGGAATTTAAGAGGCATTAGAGCAGATAAGTAGAATTGAAATATTAATATAGACTATCTAGTTTACTTAACAACCAGCAAATAAAAGAACAAGTCATTCATCTTACTCGTATTGTGAGGGTAATTGGGTGGCTATCTCCTGTTGTTTCATTTGGGTTAAAGCTCAGGGTTGTATCTCTTAGAAATTTTGGCTTCAAAATATATCCAGAGCCTCCGTTATCCAAAAATTTCCCATTCTGCAAATCCATAGGCAGTCCAGGGGTTTGGAAATTCAAGGCCACTATGAGAAAGAAGTATGTTGACATTGTTAGGAAACAGGAAGTGCAGTTAAAGAGACTCAGTTCAGAGGTGTGTCAAAATCATCACACACTGCATATCTGTTGGGCCCTGAGCCCCCAATCTGGTTTGAACTGTTGACCTGCTTGCCTGGCACAGGATGTTTTTGTTCTGACTCCTTCCTCTTGAGCTAGTCAATTGCAAGTTCTTCTTCCCCTGTACCGGAGCTGTTTGAGTAAACAAGCTGAGGCCAGACAACCTGAACTTTTGACCACTGGGGATTTTCCATCCTGCTGTGAGCCTGTGTTGCTGCCCTATATATACTCAACCCTCTCCCAAGAATAAATGGCATTCTCTTGAGACGGATGACCTGCTGTCTTGTCTCTCTTCAATCCTCAGCCCCTCGCTCAAAACTTGGAGGATAACTTGCAGTGCGGGCGCTACACATATCTTCATGTATTCTAAGAATATGGATCATTCACCTAATAATTCTTGGTTTTTAAATATTTTATTGCTGTCTTGCTGTGGTGATTTGAATGAAAATGGTCTCCATAGGCCCATAGAGAGTGACACTATTAGGAGGTGTGGCCTTGTTGGAGGGAGTGTGTCACTGAGGGTAGGCTTTGAGGCTTGAAATACTCAAGCCAGACCCACTGTCTCCCTCTCTCTATTCCTGCTGTCTGAGGGTCCAGATGTAAAACTCTTAGCTACCTCTCGAAGACCATGTCTGCCTGCATGATGCCATGCTTCCTGCCATGATGATAAAAAAACTAAACCTCTGAACTGTAGGCTAGCCCCAATTAAATGCTTTCCTTTATGAGGGTTGCTGTGGTCATGGTCTCTTCACATGTCTCTTCACAGCAATAGAAACCCTAACGAAGACACTTGCCTNTATTAATGTGTGTCTGTGAACTGTAACATTTAATTTGTAAATTAAATTATTATATAGTTGTTGGTTGGTGGGTTAGTTTTTGAGACAGGGTATCATATAGCTCAGGCTGGCCTCAAACTCTCCATGTAAGAGAGGAAGACCTTGAACTCCTGAAGCCCTTGCCTCCCTTTTCCCAAGTACTGAGATTATAGGCATGCCTCATCCATCTACCATACAGCTCNGAATAAGGAAATGAAAGTGGCATTCAGTATGGATTACAGAAAAGCAATGTGTGGCTCAGATCATGTTCAATAAATACAAAAATAAGGAAAATAGGGCTGGAGATCTAACTCAGGGGTAGGGTGTTTTCTTAACCTGTGTGGGGCCTTAAATTCAATCATCAGTACTGATATATACTATTAAAGAAGAGAAGGCACCAACTATATCACAAATAACCAGGTCCAAGAAGTGGATATATTCTCTAAGAAGGTAAGAAACTGGTATATATAGTGTCTAATAAGTGGTCCTGGTATACAGTCCTCCCTCAAGCCCTCCGCATTGCATCTGACCCCACTTCCCCATCTCCTCAGGCCTACATCTACACCTCTCCACAGTCCAGAAAACAAATAATGAGCACTGACAATGACACTGAGGAGTTGGTGCTGGTGCCATACCTGCTCTTTGGTTAGGAACAAGGAGAATCTTGCGTGGAGAAATAACCAACCCTGTGGCCCTACTCACGTTTTGAGACTGTGAATATCAAAGCTCACACAAAGTCAAATGATGGAGGACACTTGGCTTGAAGAGAGCTTGAGCCTAACTCAAGCAAGGAACTTGATCTTCAATTCCCCTCCTGTCCATCTGGTGTCCCTGTCCCTCAAGCACATATGTTCCAATATCAAGTCCTTGTGAATTAGTCTAAAACTTCCAACCCTCTCCATCATTTTGGGAAAACTTTACCTCTAGAAACCAGTGACTTACCATGAGTGCCTGATCCCACTTCCAGGGCCAAAATTTTTCCAGAAATTTCCATTAACTCACACAATGAATTCATTTCTACTTACATTTGCAGATAGCTCATTATCCTATGTAACATACCCATCTGACAGCCTATATTCCAAAACTCTTGAGGGTTAAAATTAGAAGAGTCTGCTCTGATCGGTTTTGGGTAAATTCTGGTGATGAATGTGCTGGTGTGGAAAACGAATTCATCTGCTAAAAGAAGAAAAAAGTAATACAATTTTGTGAAGCATTTGTAATCAGTGAAACAAGTTATTTTTGTATATTACTCATATATGTGAAATAATTCTATGCATGACCTTGACAAAAAACTATCAATCACAAAATAAAAGAGAATCCCATATATTTATGCTTACAGAATAATTCATAATATTTTATAATAATTTCATGGAACAATTTATATACATTGATTATATACTTGAGGAACTATTTCACTTTTACACATTCAAATTAACTCCACATTAATACAAGAATACACACAATTCCAAAATAAATTGTTTGTAAAGCAGTGCATTTACCAATTTGGTTTTTTTACCCTCAATTTTCATATTAAGATGGACTCGCATTAAGTCATACAAGGCTGTGTGTTTCTAGTTAAATTAATTTAGCAACCTTTTCACCTATTTATAGACTTTGGAGGGACCGTCAAGCTATCTGGCTTAGCCTCCAGCCCTCTGGTCCAGCATCTTTCTTTCAAGTGTATCCAATCTCTGCTTTCAACCTTCCTTTGACAATCTCACTACTTCCCAACACTTTTCTCTCTCATATTTCTGTTGCTTGGCTATCTACTTGCTTGTAACATGTACATATGCATGCATGCATATGTAATCTATATGTACTCTGTGTATTTCTGCTTGTCTACAATACCCTATGTGACTTGGGATTAAAAAACTAATTTGCATCCTTCACCATTTGACTAACAGCCCTTTAGTTTTTTTCTAACACAGATGTTATGTTTTCTTCAAGATTTTTCTTCTTTCACTGAATAGATCTCATTGCTACAACCATTTCTGACAGTATGACAACCGTTATTGAGAGAAATGGTTGCTATGTATAGCTTATGGTGTTTGCTGATGGGACAGAACTCTTTCTTCCTTGTATTAAATATTGTTCTTTAAGAAGTTTTGTTAATTTAAAAGCCAAATGTTTTGAAATCACTCTCCCTTCTGTACTCTGAAGGAAGTCTATCCATAACCACAACATGCACACTTGGGACCTAGGGCTTACCATCTACATAGTAATTCATGAATGGTAACTCAGGCCTCAGTGAGGATAAGTTNAGAGTATCAACCTGATTGGGTTAAGAAATACCCAGGCATCAGTGAAGCACAACTACATGTGTGCCCATGAGGTATTTCTACAGAGCATTAACTGAGAAAGACCAATGTGGGTGGCATCAATCCATGGACTAGGTTCTTGCATTGTTAATAAAAAGTGGAAATGAGGAAAGTCAATTGATCACAAGCATCTATCCCTCTTGCTTCCTTATCTAAAGGGATGTGAGCTAGCAGCTGCTTTGTGCTCCCACCACCTTGGAGCTCTAGCCACCACACTTTCCAGGCCAGGATGGACTGTGTCTCCTCAGATTGTGAGTCAGTAGAAATTACATGCAATTTATTACANATCCACTTCATGTTCTTCCTAGAAACATATGGAAATCAAATAAAAAAGAGGAAATAAAACTACATACAATCTCATCACTCAATTAAGAATTACCAATAACTATATGGTGTGTTTCTTTCCATTCTTTTCTATCTATATGCTAATTTTTCAAATGGATTTATATTATGTGTTCCCTTCTACTGGCTGCCTTTTTTAAAAAACTTAACTGGAATAATGTGAGAATCATTCCATTTTGATAACATTCCCAGATTATATTTTTGTGATGTGTATAATGATAAATATAGTAACACTAGGTATCTGTGCAGTTAAACCTTTGCTGCTATCTTTAATAATTTAATTACTGACTTTTGATACAAGAAAAAATGTTCTACTCTCTTTATGGTGCTATGCACTATATCTGGGCTTACCCCCCCCAATTACATTTTAAAATTGTTTATGTGTGTTTAATATACTAGCAGTGAAAGAATTGTGACCACTCCCACTATGCCCAGAGCTCCTTTTCTTATAAATCCAAAAAGCTACCCAACAGTTTGATGTGTCAGATACCAGCTAGTAGAGTAGACCATTCAAACTCTCTGGACCATACTGTACCATAAGAAATATACACAACCCAAGTTAGGGAGATGGCTCAGTAGATAAGAGTTCCCACTGAACAAACACACAGACTCGAGTTTCCATCCCATTACCCACATGAAAGCCCAGTGTGGCTACATGAACACCTGTAGCCTCAGCACTGTGGCAGGATGGGGATGCAGCGGGTGGATCAGTGAGGCTTGCTGACTGTCAGCCTAGCTCCAGGTTCAGTGAGAGATCCTGTCTTGAGGGAATCAGGCAGAATGACAGAGTAGGATCTTGATATCTTCAATTGGATTCTGTATAATCCCAAGTATATAATCCACATAGACAAGTCAGTCTCCTCTCTCTCTCCCTCTCTCTTTTTCTCTAATGATTTCATAAAGTATTCCATCTTGTTCCATTCTACTCTTTTTTTTTCCATTCCATCTCAGTGAATAGTACTCTATCTTATTCTTTTATTTATTGGACCCTCTAACTGCTGAGAAATGCACCTTTCCAAGGCACACAGAGGCTCATGCCACTCTTAGATTGCAGCCTACTTCTGCTTACACTTTCCCCCCAAGGAAACCCGAGTGTTTTGCAGTGGACCCTATCATTCATCACTCTGTAGTACCATGTGCCCACCACAGATTTGCCCATGGAAGGGTCCACACCTCACACTCTCAATTAAAATGTCATGACTTAAAGAAGGCAATTAAAGCATGATATTGACACACCTTTAATCTCAGCACTTGGTGGGGAGAGGCAGGTAGGTCTCTGTGAGTTCAAGGCCAGTCTGGTCTACACAGTGTNTTTCGGACCAGCCAGGACTCCATAATTATACTTTATCTAAAAAAAATCAAGGTAGTTAATAGCAAAGTTTTATGATATAAAACAATGCAATTCAAAAATACAACTTCTTTAATTTTAATATAACCCCTAATAATTTAATAATAATAAATTCATAAATACTCCCGACCCATGTTAACCCCCTAGCAGTGAATAGAACTAACTTAAATACGCTTTCCTTTGGAGTTTTAAGCATTTACCTTTCAGTTTTGAAAGTTTTCGAGCTTGAGACTCCCCAATAGAATTATTCTCATTAAATTGCTGATAGAGTTTTGAATATTGTAAGCTCCGGAACTTCTCAGCTTTAGTATAAATGACAAGATCAGATAAGGCCAGAGCTATTCTTAGCTTCCTGTTCTAAAAATAAAATGCAATGATTTCACATTTTTACACTAATCATTTGAAAATTTCCTTTTCTAATAACAAAAATATGCTTTTAAAGAGATCATTTCAGTTTTTTCTTAAGCTTATCTTCCCCATAATTCTTTGGACTAAGTCAATGTGATCATTCTTATGGCCACAATATTTAATAATCATATGAACTAGACTGAATTTAAAATCTAGTTAATGTTTTAAGATCTGAGAATAGTAATTTTTCTATTTTCTCATCCTCCAAAGATCTCAGCTTATTCTCATAAATTTTACAAATTTAAGAACTGTAATCATGAACATATTTCCAGTTTATTCTAACATTTGGGAGTAGTTTCTATTGTGTAGTAGATATTTGCTCTTCCACTGCAGGTCCCTCAGTCACTCCTCAGGTTTGTGAAAAACACCCCTTACTCGTGCTCATGCTACACACTGTTGTTTAAGTTAGTACATAAATGGTAGATTTCTTCATGATATCCTCACACAAATGGATCATTATACTTTGCTCTAATTCATCTGTCTTCCATACTGCCCTCCCCTGTGATCCCGATGGCTGCCTCCTGTTCCTCCCTTCTCAATTTTTATGTCACGTGGATTCCACCATCNTGTCTTAATCCTATCTCAGTCTTTCATATTTCTTCATCTCCTTTAGTAGTCCTCTCTTCCTACTTTTGAGTTGTATGTGTGTGTGTGTGTGTGCATATATATACATACATGTATTAATTTAAATATTGGTTCCCATATCAGAAAGAACATGCAGTGTTTGCCTGAGTCTGGCTGGTCTCCCTTAGTATAACGATCCCCAACTCAAAGATGGTAGGTGTTAAGAAATAAAGAAAACCAAAGCAAAATAGGACACCTACCTCATACCTCTGCAAGGCTCAGGCAGCACTGCAGAAGGGCAAGCAGAAAGATTATAGGAGCCAGAGATCAGGGAACATTGCTGAGAAACAGTGTTTTCTAGACACAACATAGCCAATGCACTGACAGATTCACAGCAGGTATAGTTGCATGCACAAGACCTGCACAAGATCAAGCCAGCCAGAATTCTACCAAGGAGTGGGAAGGGGCATCTTAGGATCTATTAGCAGTTGAGGATCACTGAAGGAAGGAAAGTCAGTTTTCTTCAGTAGTATGGCCATGATAGGTTGTTCTGCACCCACGAGCATACAGGTGAATATACAAGATGAACATACAGGCAGCATTAATTGTACTAAGAGGAGGAGAAGGAAGGAAGGAAAGAAGGAGGAAGGAGAGAAAGGGGAAGGAAAAGGAAGAGGAGGAGATGGAAGATGAATTCACTAAGTGGGAAGAGTGTATGTGGGGGCAATGAAAAGAGGTAAAAGGGAAACACGGAGTGGATATGACCTCAACACATCGTGTCTGTGTATGAAACTACAAAAAAATAAATAAAAATTTAAGAAGATAAGAAGTAGAAACATTTATAAAAGGCCTGCAACTCAAAAAAATGGAAATTCAGTTAATTTAAAAGATAAGACAATTTGATAAAGTAGAAACTGAAATTCAACACATGGAACCCATCAAACAAAAAGTTAGCGCTTTGAAAAAATAAGCAAGATCAACAAATCTCTATCTAATCAAANGAGAGAATATCAGAAAAATAAAGTTAGAGACACAGAGAGTGTTGCAACAGATTCTGGTGAGGTACAAACGATTATTAGAAATACTTTGAAAACTTATATTCAAAAGAAAAATCTAGAAGAAATGGACAGATTCCTAGATGCATGTGGCTTCTCCATGCTTAAATACAAATCATTCCATGAGGTCTCTCCAGTCAGAGCTGACCACCCTAGTATTAGCAACTGGTGCAAATGGACAGACCATGGCAGACATTCAAAACAAAATGTTTCTCTCCTAGGTAGGCATGCACTGCGTTTGATCCTATAAACTATACAAAGCTGAATTTTTACAATAATCATCCCCAAATACAGAGAAAGTAGGATCAAAGATGCACAAAGAAGTCTGGCTGCCTGATTTGAAACACTACATCAAGCCATCCCTCAATTAAGATTCATTCATGCAAGGGAGGAAATTAGTTCTCATCTCATGGATACTAGCATATAACACAATGCATGCATTTTAATGTAATAATATGAATACATATAATACTGTGCAGCATTAACATTGATTCTGTTGCTTCTGTTTCTGTTCGGGGCAGAGAAATTGTGTTATTTACCTCTGCATCCTTTCTACTCTGTAAATGCCTATTACATAAGAGCTTTACTCCATTGAAAGTATTTTTGGTATGTAAAAGGAGTGGAAGATCTTTTTAATTAAAAAATAAATAAATAAATAAATAAATAAATAAATAAATAAATAAATAAATAAGTATTTTAGGAAAAGCTACCTCAGAAAGAGAGAGAGAGATTTCAAATGTTCTTATCCACTGTCAACCTCTTTCAGGTAAGATTTTAAATTAGACTCAAGCTTTCATTAAGAGGAAGCTGACTTCCTTACATAAAATTCTTTCAACTCTCCACCAAGAACATTAGAAAACTTTGACAGCTTGTAAGATTCTCAAGAAACACGTTCTCACCTTTTTGTTGGCAACTGTTACTCTGGTCAGCATTGAGGGATCTGTCTCCTTTTCCTGCTGGAACCATGACAAAAAAATGTTTCGTGTTTCTGATTCCTTTTCTAATTCTTCATCATCATTTTCATTCACATCTTCTTCTAACACCTGGCCCTTTTTGTTAGTCCCCTTCCTTTCACGGGTTTCCAATAAGGTTCCTATTTTCTTATTTTTCACTAATATTTTGAATTTTAGTGCCTACAAAAACAGTTGGAAACAGACAGATTTACAGGTAAGTCATCGCTGCAAACTTGAGAGGTACCCTGACACATGTACAATAAAAAGGAAGCAGNACTGAGTGTGGGAATTCACCTACAGTAGCAAAGTATGGCAGGGACCTCATTGTGTTTTAGAACATTTTTCATGCTCATTAGGACCAGTGGTATTACAGGACTGACCATAACTCACTCTAAAAGCAGTCTGTGGGGACTTACTATAAGTGATCTTTTTTATATTCCACAAATTGCTACTATTTGATAAGTTTGAAATAGGTTAAAAGTGCATTATGTACATTGAAATGTTGGCCATATTGCTGAAGATAAAAGATTACAACTTCTGTCAGTAGATATCATACTCTTATCCAACAATAAAAGCATCCAATGGGAGCAGGCATATAAAAATGCCCATCAGCCTGTCTGACATCTAGTATGGATTACATTCAAAGCATACAAAGCTTCTTCAGTTGAAACCCATGCAGGTATCAATGACTTAGTCCATCAAATCACAGATGTAACAAAATGTACAACCATCAGGGAATCATTAACCCTGAATTCAAAGCCTTCTGATGCTTCTCAACTATCTCCATCCTTTTCAACAGTTCATTAATATATTTGAATGTCTGCTATACCACATACAATACTGAAATACATCTTCTGAAGTAAAGCTTGCTCCTAAGGAGACCTTAGTCTTCCTTCCTTCTGTCAGCCTCACACTTTGATTCTTCTCTTTTATGATGGCCCTCACATTAGTCTCTAATGTGGAGTTTATCAAAATGTATTCTGTGCCCACATGCCAAAGGCACTATGAATGATGTTCGCTAAAAAGACACATTTTGGGGATGTACTTCACAATTAAGAAGTCAAAATCTTAAATCATCTTGCATGACTCAAGTGTCCATTATCTGCATTCAGTCCTTCCTCATCACATAGTATTTCCCTTTTCGGTTCCCCACTGGACACCTGAACCATGAATGAGGATACAAAGCTAATTGTTTTTCTAGTCTTAATTCTGTTGCGGATTTTTTCATTCTTTTTGGTGATGGATAAATTCATAAAAATGCAATTCATAGTGAAAGTGTAAAATCTAGCGTGACTCTCCACAGCTTCAGAATGTCTATCCCAACTGTATAGGAATTTGTTGAGATCTAAGGACTTTGGGTTAAAGTCTTCACAAAAGCTTTTTAAATCTTAAATTGTGGGGCTGAAATAAGGCTAAGTTACCAAGTTCCCAGGTAATTATCTCTCACATTGAAGACTGAACACAGTGTGGAAGAGGGACATGATCTCTAATCACTCATTGATTCCTCAGATATCATCCCCTTACAGTAGTGTGGGAGCTGAAACCTCAGTGAAAGCCGTGGAGTAGAATGCAAGAATAAAAGACATGCTAACAGGATTTGATATTCAGAGAGGATCGTTTAAATTTTCCCAGAATTGAATCATGGCTCTGAAGTTGTATCTTCAACTTCAACTGGTGATTTATGTCCAACATTTTTCATAAATTCTCACAGCTTTTATCAACTCGGCATACTTAACCTCTGAGCAATCTTCAGAGGTAAAAGANCCAGGATTTTTCCACTCACCAATAAGTTTATGTTGTCTGTCTCAGTTCTATCATGTGAGCACATTCATTTTTTAAATTTCTCATTCATTTAAATGACATGAGGAAAAATATTCAAATATCACAAAAATAATGCTACATTACCAAAACTGTAGTCACATCAAAACTCAAGTATTGATTGTTAGAAAATACTATTGAGGAAAAAGAAAGTTCACTTATCATTTTATGGCATTGGGAGTTATAGGTCAGCCAAAGAAATCTAAGAGAAGTGAGTTTGAGAGAGTGGGTCATACTGTGTCCATGCCTGAAGCAATGTTGGAACAGAAGCCAGCATTTTAAGGAAAGAAATGAGTAGAGACATTCTGGGTACTGTGTGTTGCTGGGGAAACAGATTGCATGTATTCTGAGTTAGACCTAGTGGGATCCATCAATAGGAAGACTTGTGGGGACATGAATAAGCAGCTCTCTGGGGCAGGCGAAGAGGACATAGACAGAGGAGAGTCCTAGGGGCTGACTTGAAAGGAGGGGAATTTACACCNTGTTTGCTGATATTTTGAGTATGTATTCTGCTTACAGCCTGGGCATCTCACCTCTTTCTTAACATTTTGCCTATAAAATATATCAAATTCCTGAGTTTTATATTAAAATGCCTTCATAGTTTGGACTTGTGGATGAAATAAAGCACACCATCAAAAATGGATTTTACATCTATGTCTGCTTTGGTTCTATTCCTGTT
>LZPO01066422.1:180375-192222 GCA_001675575.1 Neotoma lepida | reverse complement strand
ATTTTGCCTCAAAAGTTAAAAAAATATGAAAAGATGGCTGAGGATGCTGCTTAGTGGTAGAGTAGTTGCCTAACATGTGAGAGGCCCTAGGCTTAACTCTTAGTACTGAAAAAGAGGACAGGAAAGAANAAGAAAAGATCTATGTAATATTCTAGTAGAAAACTAGGCAAAGAAATCCTTCATCCATTTACCTACCCCTCTGTCCATCCATATCTAGTCATTCATCAATGTGTTCATCTAACCCCACAAATATGCCCATCCAACAACCATCTATATACTCATCCATCCATTCTCCCATTTATCTATCCATCTATCCACACATACATAATACGTTCTCCCACCCATCCATATATTCCCTCATTCTTCCATTTATTCACCAATCATCCATCCTCCTATCCATCTAGTCATCCATTCATCCATGTATCCATCTGTCTATCTACCCATCCTTCCATCCTCCCATCCATTATAGTCATCTTCCCATTCATCCTCCCACCCATCCATCCATCCATCCATCCATCCATCCATCCATCCATCCATCATCTGTCTACCTACCATCCCATTGAACCTCCGTCAGGTGTCTTCTGTGGTCTAGCATCACTTGATCCTGGAGTGCAGGCCTCCCAGTCTTCTGCATTAACAGAGTATGTATTCCATGAAAGAATGGGGAATATGTGAGGAAAGAGATGCCTAAATAAACCAATCTGAAAGTAACTCAATGATGATAGATGCTGAGAAAAACAATAAATAAAGATGTGGAGAGTGGCAGACATGTAGACCTTAGGTTTGAGAGGATGAGTAAGAGGAGAGGAAGGGAGGAGTGCTGTAGATTCCAGGGAGTAACTAGTGAGATTGGTTTGGAATGAATGAGATTATGGGAGGGCAAGTGGCTGCATGTACCAGGTGTGTAGCAGGAGTAGTCCAACATCCAAACAGGAAAGGAAGCCCAGGGAAGGCACTTGACACCTATAAGACTGACTGAGGAGTCACCAGGAGCAATGGAAAGGTAATCACTTCCCCAGCTTGGTGAGCAATAAACACCAAAGCCTATGATCTTTCCCACATTCACTTTTGAACCCAGTGGTGGCTCAGCTTTCAGAACAGCAGCCTCTCACACCATGCTGTGCAGATTCATGTGATCTTCTAAGGATAGAGCCTGAGAGTATCCTGCCATCAGCAGTTCTCCTTATATTATGCTCAAGAACTTTCATTCTGAGGAAATATCGATGCATCTGCTAATGGGATGTGCCAAGATTCGGCTCTCAGAATGTTCACTGTGGTGTTGTTTATAATAATTGGAATTAGAAACAACCTGAGGATTATATTATACTCATTCTGAACACCCATATTCATAAAGCAGAATATCACACCCCTATAAAAANGATTTTTGAGGAAGGATCTCTCGTAAAACAGGAAGCATCCATACTTTTAAAGATGGAAACCAATTTACGAAACAATATATCATAAGCAGACCTAACGAGAATTAAAATCTCTACCCGAAATTGCCGAGACACTTTATAGCATTTCAGGCTGACAATGAAAGGAGAGGATAAACATTGGAGGCTGAGCGTGAGCAGGGATGGGACCATCTCATGTATGGCAAATAGAGCAGCTTTTTGGAGTGTGACAGCCAGTCCAGGACCACAGGCATCTGGCCAGTGATCACCTGATTCATTCATCTTTGCCTGCTCATCCAAGAAGGAACCCATCAAAGCGAGGTAAATACACTTCTTGACCAGTCATGCTGGGTTCTTGCTACCAGTGAGTCATCTTGGCGTCCCCAGAGACAAACTCCAAGAAGGTTACCAGGAAGTCTTTATTTTCCCCATGCCTCAGCCTTCCAGCAACTGTTCCTTAACTGCAGGCTTGGCTCAGCGCAGTGATGATGGAGAATCTCCCAGTTACAGGAGGTGCTGGACAAACAGCCTTTACTTGTTCACATTGCATTTTCCCACTGCATCAACAAAGGTGCTCTGAGCACTACTGTACACCACCAAACACTGCAGAACTGGCCTCTACTTTGCTGGGCTCTACACCTTAAAGCCATTGTGCCCTACTGTTAGGGTTAATGAATGACAGATGAGTCAGCCCTATCCTGGGTCCTCTGCTTTTGGGTTGCGGAGGTCTTGGGCAGTTTGCCCTTAGTGTGATGCCTGGTCCTGGGCTTGGTTCCCATTTGCCTGGCCACAGAGGAATTTCTGGACCTTCTAATCCTGATATTGACTTTTGTGTCATGTTTTTTTTTCTGAGTTGTGAACTGAATCGCTTTCTTGGGAAGAGGGTCTGAGGTGGGATAGGTCGGTGTCCCATATCTGCCTGTATGGTTCTTACAGGTCATGGGCTGTGGTTCTCACTGACTGTGGTCCTCACTGACTGTCATCCATAGGAATACGCCTTGCCCTGGGTCCTCAGTGCAANTGACAGGCTGTCTCTCCTTTGGGGTGCAGACTCTCAGGTTTGCAGCTTCAAACATCTGGGTCAGATTGGCCAGAGTCCTGTAGACCATCATCTTGCTTTGTCTACAGCTCTCCCAGGTCAGGTCTGAGTCCTCTCCTCCAGCAGAAGGATCCTGACTCTATGGGTGTGGTGGTCTTCATTCCCAACAGTCTTTCTAAATGCCGTGACCATTGCCAGGGACTTTCCATATTCAGTCTGGGGAATCCTGGAGTCTAAGAGGCTGTGCACTAGAGTGATGTCTCTGCAGAAAAAGGAATCATGACTTCTCGGGCCTGTGCAATAGCAGCTTTTCCAAAAATTTAAAAATTAGCTTCAAATGGTGATAATGATGATGATGATGATGACGACGANGATGGTGATGCAAGTAAAATGGCTTAGTGAAGTGCTTTCCCCTGAGCCAGATGACCTGAATTTTATTCTTGGGACCTACAGGTTGGAGAGAACTGACTTCTGCAAGTTGTNCTTTGGTTTCTACACATGCACCATGGCATGCACATTTTCCTCAGTCCAGATAAACCACACACTTCACAGGGTGGATGTAAGGCAGGATGTCTTGGCTATTTCAGCAGACACCAGGCAGGTGGGGTCAGTGGGCTCAATCCCGTGTGAAGAATGTTGATTGGGCTGGCAGGACCAGAGTTTACAGCATCCTCCTCCCACAGCTGACAAACAGACATGAAACAAATTCAGATCCAAATGTAGGGCAAAGTCTCCTCAAAGTCAAACCCAAAAAATCTCCAGTAAAAATCAATTAGACTACAATTCAGTTATGCAGGCAGAGGAAAGATGAAACCATAGGAGGCCTTCAGTGCAGACTGGGTACACCTTCTACCAGCATGCAGAGTGTAAAGAGGCCAGAACAACAGCAGCACTTTCATCTTCTTTTGTCAATAAAATTAAACTTGAAATAGGAGATCTGATTTAAAAACAAAATTAGAATGGGAAACCAACTTTCTACTTGAGCTACAGAGCCCAGAAGGATGCTTTGAAAGAGTCCCCAAGGGGAAANCATGGGNGGCAGGGGAGGAAGAAGGAAGAGGAGGAAGGGGAGGAGATGTGGGGGGGCAGGGAGGGAAGGAACAGGAGGAAGGAGAGGGTGGAGAAGAGGAGGAAAGAAGAGAAGGAGAGGAGGGGCGGGGAAAGAAGGATAGAGAGGAGAGGGGTGGGAAGTGAATTCAGAGTCCTACACAGGCTGGAGGCAGTCCTAATGTAGACTGACGTCCAAACTCAGCCCCTATTGAGAAGGACACTGTGGATTCTGCTAGCAGAAAGGACACAGGAAAAAGATGATCTCTGGTTTTGAAAGGAAAACAGAGTGATGGAAACTCTNCTGTGATCTGAGGGAGAGTGCTGACTCCAAAGCAGAGGGTAGGTCTTTATGACTTGTCATGTGAGCCTCTTTTGTCCTCATCTGTCTTCCCATCTGCTTAGCTGCTCCTCAGAGTGAGCACACACTAGCCAGTGATACTATGTGTGTAGATAGAGGATTCCTATAGCTCACCATTCTTNACAGTGGCAAACAGTCCCTCAGCAACACGGTGGGGCTCATAGAGCCTCCTATGGATCTCCTTACCTCTCATGCTCACATATGGTCCTTGCAGCCCTTGTCCTTCTGAGGGACTAGAAGTTAGGAAGATTCCTTGATTAGCAGACAAGTAGGGAGAGTGGCCATAGCTCGAAAATAAAGATGGTTGGCCTCCAAGATGCTTGGCTTCCTCATCCTCCTAACCTCAGACAAAGGCCTGGCCTCTTCAAACAAAGGCCAGGTAGGCTTTTTCTCCTACCAGCAGGGCCTCCTGTCAGTGAATTGGTTTGACAAGTTCAGACCAAGACCACCATGTGTTTACCTCAAACTTGTAAACCTGTCAGCTGACCAACCCTAAAATTGGAAAGAAAGACTCCTCTCAAAGACCTTTAGAACCTCAGCCCTCAAGAAAAGACCAGACCGGCTTCACAAGTCCTACCTCTGCTTTACAGAGGGCCTCTTCCTCCATGTGCCTGCCTTATGTGTGTGTTTCCTCACCCCTAATAAAAGCATTTCTTCAACTGCTGATTCTGTGTGCTGTGTTCAAAAATTTCTCAGGAGCTACCTGATGAGCTCAGGATTTTTCCTGCCTTTGAGATCTTTGATAGGGAAAATGAACNGGATGGAGACCCCTGGATGGTCACAGTTCTCCCAGGCTGGGGTAACCAGGACTCCTTTACAGAGCAGCATTGTCCACTCTGCTTTACAATTGGGGTAACTGGAGCACAGGTGGGTGAGGGTCATGAAGAGAGTCAGCAGTGTCCCCAGGTCCCTGGTTCCAGGATCATAGCTGCCCAGGAGGCCCACAAGAGTGCCTTGCAGGCATCTCCAGCTCGATGTATCCAAATGTCACTTCTGAGTTCTTAGCTAACCAAGGCTATCCTTCCCATCTGCCCATCTTCCTACATGATACCTCTACCCAGGAGAGTGTCTCCCAGGCCCAAGCATCTCTAGTGACCTTGGGTCACAAATATAGGTCCTCCTGANCCCTTTCTTAGCTCACATACTGATGGTTAGGAAATCAGGAGGTTCTACTTGGACACACTTAGACTTCAAACCTATTTCAATGGCNTCATTTTTCCTGATTGCTCCTGGCTCCAGGCCAGTGTCCTATGTCCCCTTTGGCCCCTGACCCTGCTTTCTGTGGAGTACTATCCATACAGTCTAGGCCCCTCTATTTCTTACAGCTCTCCAAGAGAGATCCACCTAAGCAGTGCAGCCTAGTTCCTTGTGCCCCAAGCTATGCGCTAAGCTCCAGGGTACTACCCCTCATCCAAAGGTAGCATGCTCTTGAGATGGGTTGGTCTCTGAGAANCCTTTCTGGTCCCAGAGCCACTAGATGAAGAAGTGGCTCCTCCCATCATCATGTATGGTCTCTCTTATTTCCTGTATCCTGCCTTTTTCAATGTCCTCACCACCAGAGGACAGTCCCCACATTTTGCTTGCTATCTGCCTCTCTTCATCAAGACCATCAAGACAGTCTCCTTTGAACACAGCTATGGTTTTCATACTCTGTCCTCAGCACATGAAGGATTCCTAGACATGTAGAAGCCCATATGAACCAGCAACTGACAGACTTAGCATCCCCAGCACTCACGCATGGGCCTCATGATACCTTCTGAGTGTAAGGTGTCAGCACAGGATGTTGGCATCTGAGCAGCTGCTGCCTGCACTCTGCAGTCACAGAGGCAACAGAAGCCAGGCCTGGGAGAGTCTCCAGGGCCCAGCACATGGACCAGCAGCAGGTACTTGAATGTGGGCGTATCAGAGGTCTGTCATCAATTCTTATAAATGTCACTTTGTGCCTGGGCTTTTCTTGTGGTTTTGCTTTTTCCTCGACTCAGTGTTGTTTTTCCCAGAACAGCATGGGGAATTCAGAGGGCTCCATCTCCATTTGATTTAGCTTCCCACATGCCTAGCTGCTGATGAAGTCTGACATTGTCTTTATAGAGTGAGTTGTTAATAGAGGCGAAACTGGTTTCAGAGTGATTCTTCCTGACCCAAGGGATGGCTAGGAGAAGTGCCCTTGCTGAGAGAGCGCTCAGCACACATGGGAAGTCCACGGGACTAGCCTGTTCATGTAGGCGCCTCAATTGCGGGGTAGAGAGAGGTNCGATTGGCCTGGTTAGCTCGTGGGGACTGTGTTAGAACACGACACAGCCTTTGGCGATGCAGGCACTGTCGGCTGAAGCACACGGCATTGTGCCTAACACACAGTACAACATTCTGCAGCTATTCCCTTAAGTAAGAAGTAAGGACCATTTCATGCAAATGAGAGGACAGAAAAAAACAGCCCGAATTGTAGAATCGGGACTAGAAATAGGTCCTCCAACCCCCAGAGTCGCGCTGCATCTGAGCNTTCCCTTCCTGGGAAGATTTTCTCAAGGCATTATTGCCTAGCTCTAACCCTGCAGCTAAGCCTGACACACGCCAGTTCTCTGGAGCTATCTGGAGGCTTAAGCCTTCCACAGGCCAGCTGGCTGTGTCCCAAATCCCTTCAAAGGGACCCCCCACCCCCACTCTGAGACCTCACTGGTAGGGAAAATAGGACAATGGCTGTACAGGGGTCGATCGCTGAAAATGATTGTGCCCCAGAGTGGGAGAAGTTGCTTTAGCTCTGTGATTAAAGCCCACGTGAAGCTAACTCTCCTGTCACCCAGGATACTGGGAATTTTTCATGGCAAACTAATGACTTCCAAGAATGAAATAAACTCTATACACATTTCCCTGGAAAATGTATCATTTCTGGAAAATAATTAAAACGAGTCAGACGAAGTCTTTTCTAGGAGAGCATGAATATAGAAACGGGTCATCTGTAACTGTGGGGAGTCGTGTTTGGACTGACGAGTCCTCACGCCTGTCTGCTGTTAATATGCTCTATTAGTTAGTGTCAGGGTGGACATTCCCTGCTGCTCCAGCTCTCTCAGCTGCAGGTCTTGAAGCCTGGGTCTGGTCCATGCTACCTTACAACAGGACACCACAGAAATACAGGTAACAGAAACAAACCTCTTCTTCCCCCTGAAAGCTGGGCAGAATCAAGTAAGTGGGTACATTCTGCAAAAGCAATTGCATCNTGATGTGTCAGGATGGGACACAGGGACAAGAGGAAAGAGCCAGTGTGGCTGACAGATCCATAATACCTGTGAGGACATGTGCCAAGAAGTGGCTCAAGGCTTTGGCAAAAGAAGCAGCCTGTAAGACTCCCCTCCAGTCTGCATAGGCTGCCCTAGTCCAGTCTGGGTNAGGAGTAGACAGGGTCTGGAGTGAAAGGCTCCTTCCCAAGACATGACCCAGAGGTGATTCCTAAGCCTGCTCTGGTAGGCAGCCATCCAGACATCCTGTATTTCTTCTCATGTCAGTGTGGGATAGAAAACAAAATGTAATGCATTGAATATTTTATTACAATCTCCTGAGGATTTGGGGGCTTGTGGTTTGACTTTTAATCAACTCTTTTAATCGAGCATTAATTGCCTAAATAGGATACAGCACAACTGTCTCAGCTGGCTCCTGCTGCCAAAACAGAACACTGGAGGCTCATGGCTGAAACCCCAGATACTTGCTGCCTATTGCTGTGGATACTGGACCTGCAAGGTCAGTGTACCCATTTATTCATGAACAAGGCTCCTCCTGGCTTGAAGAGAAGTTAAAAGCTGTCAACACCAGTTTGCTGTTTTGCAAGAGCATAGGATTTGGGAGGGGAACACAGAGTGCTAACTTTGCTATAGGAAGAGTTTTGTAAGCTCTAGGAAAGAAAACCACCACAGGGCCAACAAGACTGCTCCGTGGGGAATGGTGCTTGACACCAAGCCTTATGACCTCAGCATGATTCTTCGAACCACAGAAAGAAAGAGAGACTAGATCCTTGGGGGCTGTCCTCTGATCTCCCCATGGGCACTATGGCATGTGGGCAAGCATGCACATGTATCAACACATACAATAAATAAGTAGATAAATAAATAAATAAATAAATAAATAAATAAATAAATAAATGTAATTTTCCAAAAAATAAAAGGAAGACATCACAGGCAAGCTACATCCTACATGGAAGGACAAAGGGCTGTGGTGTCTCTTCCTCCTTTCCTAAGTCTTGTGGGAATCAGTCCCACCTTATGACCTCCTTGAACCCCAATGATCTTGTATACTCCTGTCTTCAGGGGCTGGAGAGATGTCTCAGTAGTTAAGAGCCCATATTGCTCCTGTGGAAGACCCAAGTTCAGTTCTCAGCACCTATGTTGGTGGCTCATAGCTGCCTGTAACTCCAATTCTGGATAACCCAATACCTCTGGCCTCTGCTGGCACCTGCATTCACCTACACCTACACACACACACACACACACACACACACACACACACACACACACAATAAAAGTAAATCTTAAAAAAATCCTTATCTCCAGTGGCAGTGAAGGTCTCAGTCCATGAAAAGTAGGGCATAGTTCAGTCTCTGGCAGTGGGGACAGAGGACAGCATGTGCAGAGGTGTGTCTTCACTCTTCTGATGTGGGGAATCACTGACCCTCAATAGTCATAGCTCCACCCTAGGTCCTGGGCATTCTTCACTCTCCAGAGTCCAGCTTGGGTGCCTTATTGAAGAGGGACCTAAGCTGGCCTTCGCTGCTCTTTCAAAGTCACCATCTGCATGTTAAGCCCTTGTGTGTGCTCTTGGTAGAGTTATTATTTATTGATACATGGCTAATACGTTGATGACCATTGTCAATGGGGAGGATGAGGATGACCATATAGTTTCTGCTGAACCTTTGTTTACTCAGTAGGTGTGTTGTTCCTAAGTGCTGGGCCAAACTGCAGAACTCTGCCGACTTCCAAACATTCTCAGTTTTTGTCTTGAAATTTCTAGGTCACTAAATACATTGCTCTCACACAAGGGCTGTTTTCTTTCAAGTGGTGTCTGCTTTTTGTGTCTGCCCATTTTGACAGTGTCTGTGTCCCAGACTCTGGACTGCACCTGTGTCTGTGTTCTTAGCCAGAGACTGAGCAGGACCAGCCACATCCTAGGTTGTCTCTGTAATGTGGGGCAGGAGGCACCACTAAAAAGACTCTTAGACTATTACAGCACTGACACACTTAAGNCTCTGGGGATAGTGTGGAGAGAGGTTAGCACTCTGTGACTTCGCTTGTGTTTTATATGGTTTAGAGGCCCCAGGGTACTGATCATTAGCAGGGTCTGGGTGAACTGACATCAAGGACACAGGTAGCAGTTTCAAAGTCCCCACTTGTCTGTGATGTTTTTCTTCACTGTGCTTACATGTGACATTGTAAACTGGTGTTGGTGGTTGTCCGCTGCTCTTGAGATTCAGCTGAGCTGTCCACGTGGTGAGTCCCGTTCACAGGTTTTGTTAATGAGTGTCTCTGTGAATCCTCTTACAGCATAGAGAGCAACTTCTAGAAAACTACTGACAGGGTTGACACTAGGGTTCCTTGAGACAAGAAGAAATGACAAAGCCACCAAAGCAGAGCAATCCTATTGCACAGCTAATGATGGGAGGTCTCCCAGGCCAGCTCTGGGCAAGAGAATAATGTTTCAAGGACCCCCCCACAAGAAAATGGGGGTATAATGGGCAGGCAGGAGCATCTGACATGATGCATCAAACAGTCACTGTTTTTAGCATAGACTGTGCTGTATGGGAGACCTTTCCTACGGAAGAAGATGCTGCCCACTTTGCTCAGATCTGTCCTTATCCATCATCTGACCCACTTGACAGACATGGGACATTTGTATGATAGCACCTGCTTGGTACAGAGCCAGTCTCCAGAACAAGAAGGAATCTTCATCTTAGCAAGGTTCCTGGGTTTACAGTTTCCTTCCTCGCTTGTAGAATGACATAGGACACTTAATTCTGGCTCTGTGGGTAAGACGCATGACCAAAAAATCATGAGTGTAGTGTAGAGAGGAGAGACATAGTTAAAGATAAATTAGAAGACTGCCTGGAATCTAGCCGACATGAGCCATCCTGGTGCTGTGCCCTGTCAATTTAGNATGCATCAGGCAAGAAGTGGAAGGTGACATGAGTCATCAAGTGCGGGCTGAGGTTCCTCACTGATGTTGCGAACTCACAGGTGTGATCTTTGCCTTGCANGGATGAAATGCAAAGGCATACTTATGACTAAAGCACAAATTGGTGGGAAAGAACTGTCTGTTTCTACCCTGTCTGTGAGTGGTACAGAGCATATGCCGTGATGGGGGAGAGTCAGATGCTCCTTGTGTTAGCTCCATTGCAGACAGCAAGGCAGTCAAAGACCTGAAGGTGATTGGCCAACACCAAAGAACCAAGGAAGGAGTAAAAAGAATGAAACCTAGGAAAGATGGATTCAAGATATATTGATATTGACAGTAAACAGGAGTGGTAAGAATGAGAAGAGTTGCTTTTAAGGAGCATACCCAGGGCCTGGAGAGATGGCTCAGTGGGTAAGAGCAAGTTCTGCTCTTGCAGAGGACCCAAGTTTAATTCCCAGCATCCATGATGGGTTGTTCACAACCATCTATGATTCTAGCTCTAGAGGATAAAATGCCCTCTTCTGGCCTCTGTGGGCACTGCACTCATATGAACACACACATACACATACACACACCAAACATACACATAAATAAGAAGTAAAAATAAATCTTTAAAACGCATGACCTGAAGACTTCAAATACAGAAAGGTTATGGTTGAAAAGGANAATGAATCTTGATGTTACATGCCAACTCTGGTGTAGTTCACAGCACACAACAAACGACCTGGATGGTGTGATTTTTGTCAAGATAAGGATGGTTCTCCAGGCTCTGTAACAACCTTAATCTTCTGTACACACAAATAGAATGCTTCAAGTCTCATAGAGGAAAAGNTAATGCAATAAAGTTTTTTTTTAAACCTGCTACAATTANAGTGAAATTTCAANACTATTCTCTCAATAAGTGTCAAGAAACTTCACAGTTAGCATCAATACAGACATCTAAATGGGGCAGCTTGGAAAATACTCATTTGAAAACACAACCATGTTCTTCTTGAAATTTGGAACTTCACCAAGACAAAATATGTTAGGGATCCTGAAAAATGTCTNTAAACTGAAAAGGATTGAGGTCATACTAAAGCTGTCTGTGGATAAAATGAAATTAAACTAGAGACCAACAAGAAAAACATTCTTCAAAATTTCTCAAATATTTGGAAATGAAATTATACTAGGAAAGGAAAAAAATCTAAAGGGAAATTTGGAATGTATGTTTAACAGAATACAGATATCATAGACCAGTGTTGTCCTTATGGTGCCAAACAGGTCTTAAGGGGACCCTTAGCAATGCACATCCTGTTGAAAAAGAATGATCTTCTTTAGTGACATCTAGAAACTACAAGGAGAAGACAAAATTAAGCTTAATGAATCAGAAGAAAACAAGCTGCCAGCTAGGAGTAGGGTAGAGGAANGATGAACCAGACAACACAGAGAAGCAACAGAGCCTCACTTTGCTGCTGTGAAAAGATTTTCATCGAGGAGAGCTCCAGAACAGACAACCTCCCCAGAGAATCCCACAGATTCCCAGGATGCTGACTCGCCCATTCTACCCTCCTCCTCACTACAGCGGAAGGACCTCACCTCATCTTAAGGACTGGCATTGCTGGGACACAAATCTGAGGGAAACCAGGCAAGAGAAAGAAAAGCTTATAACAGCCCTTGACGCAGAGATACGAAGGTTCCAACCAGAGTCTTAGCAAATGAAAGTGAGGAGTAGATCATTGCCAGATTCAGGTTGTTGAACATTTGAAATCTAGTTAACGGAACTCACCACATTAGCAATGGATAAAGGTGAGAGTGCACAATGATGTTATTAACCGATGAAAAAGGCAAGAAAGTCCCTGCTAGAGCTGAAGGCATCT
>LZPO01066422.1:63031-74303 GCA_001675575.1 Neotoma lepida | reverse complement strand
CTGAAGATAGAGGATGACCCTACGAGCTGCTACTATCAATGTGGTAAATCCATCATTAGCTGGTGCATATGCAGGCAGGGTCTCTCACAGTCTGGCACACCCACTTTCCTTCTCTCCCCCTCCTCCATTTCTGTTGTGCTTTTTACTTTTTATGTTCTTTGTTTCCTTCCAGTGCTAGTGATGGAACCTGGGACTCACAAGTGCTCGGCACGTGCTCTAGCACTGAGCTACACTCCCAGGCCCCCAATGTCTCCAAGAAGACTTAGAGTTTGCAGCTGTTGCTCAGAGCAACTAGAGACATGCACAAAAAGTACCTGCTGGCAAGACCTAGGGCATGGACAGCAGGGTGACTGAGGCCNACAGAGCCCAGCTGTGAAATGGCTAATAAGGCCTCAGTGTGAACCACTATGTCAAACAGAGCATAGAGAAAAACACATAATCACGGAACACACCAATTATCTTTACCACACCATGCTCAAAACATGGAAAATCTATTTTTTTTTTAATTTGTGGAAATAAGGGTATTTCAATCACCAAAGGAGGCTGTGGAGGAACAATGGCCCAGCAATGTTCCCATTCTTAGACTAGATAGATGGGTGCAGAGATGTCTATTGGAGTCCAGCTATCGTTACAATTAATCTCAAAAGTGGGCATGTTAGTTGCGACTCTCTGCTGTGCATTTCAGAAGAGAGAACAATGTTTTTCATCCACGTTGGATGTGGCATTGATGGGCTCTGGCAAGGCGGGCGTGGCACCATCAGAAGGGTTAGGATTAGGGTTAGGGTCAGGTGTGTCTTCCTTNGATGACTGGGTGGTCATCTTCTCTGGCCTCATGAGTCAGAGCTTCTCTGTGGAACATGAACACAGTAAGACTCAAGCTTCTCAGTGTTCAAACAAGAGGAGTTCACTTCCCAGTCAGGAGAAGTGGAAGAATTCCATTCCCGTGGCTCTGGTCTGTCTGGGTCATCAGACTCTTCGCANGACAAGCCAGGGTGTCATGCATCTTTCTGAAAAGAGCAGGTAGATGGATTATGAATCGTCTGGAAAGAGCTTCCAGGATCTCCAGCAGGCCACGAGGACTTGACATGCAACAGCCAGCCTTGTCATCATTTGAGAGATCCAGGGGTCTGCTCTCTGCTGCCTGCTAATGGCCCATTCCCTCAGAAGTTCATTAGCAGGGCTTCCTGTAAAGCCTGTTCTGAGAGCCTGAGATAGGAAAACTGCTTTCCGGAAGGCTTTGCTCCGGTTTCTATCAAGGCTCCTTGCAGAACAAGGCCGACTGTGTGTCTCTGTGTGTGATTATGTCTCTGTGGGCACATCTATATTTGCAGAGGGGAATGTGGCTGTGTGTGTGTCTGCATGAGTGTGACTGTGTGTGTGTGTGTGTGTGTGTATGTGTGTGTGATGGCATGTGTGAATGCACCTGTGTGTGTCTGTAGGAGTGTGACTGCCTGTGTATACACATGCATGTGTTTGCATGTACGGATGTGAGTATGCCTGTGTGTATACGGATGCAGATGCTTGAGTGTGTCCACATTTCTGAATGTGTGTCTCTGCATGCGTGAGCATGTGTCTGCCTGCTTATGTGTGTTGGACACAGGTGTCCACGATTATGTGTGTGGTAAAGAAAAATGCAAATTAAATTAGAGAAAGATATTCTCCCTGTCTAGTACCCGTGTTTCCCTTCTCTTCCCAAATGTCATTCTCGGTCCTTTCAAATGCATGTCAATCTTTCTAACGGTCAGACCAGCCTCTCTAGCTCCAGGGCACAGCGATGTCTTCACAGATCTGGAAACAATCTTCTTGTGATGCAAACTGTGACCAGCAGTGCCTACCACCTGCTCCTTTGGGACTTCAGCCATGTTTTTGACGGTACCCTCCTCACCTTGCAAAACTGTCTCCCTCTAAACATGTGAGCTACAGTCCAGTCCTGGCACCAGGGCACAATGAGACTCTGTGTACAGAGGGCAGCTTTGGTACTGTCAAACCTCTGCCACGGCTATTCAATCACATTCCAGGTACCTCTATATCTCTCTCAGAAACTGGGCCACATCTCCCTCCACAATCTCTCCCTTAGGATAGAGACCTGACAGACTCCTGCTCTGACATTGGAACACTCAGGTCTCAGGAGCAGGGGAGGGGTAGGAGTGGGGATGAGGACNGAAAGTCCAGNATCCTTCCTGCAGGTCTTTCTCTCTAGGACAGGGTTGGTGAGCAAGCATGCTGTACTGCAGCCTTGCACCTGCCTGTCCCAAGCTGCAAGATAAGCTTATGGTCCTATCTAGTGGCTACTTCTGCATCCCTCAGATAATGTGGTGTGCAGCCCACACACTCCTCTGGAAACCTGTAAGAATGAGAGGTACCCTTTGGGGATTGGCGGACTATCCACAGCAGCTATCTCTCTGACTGCAACTCTTCTTGGGATTTGAAGTGAAGACTTCTTCTTTCTCTCTTTCCCTTAAAGGCCCCACATACCACCATGGTCTTATGTTATCTTCTAATGCTCTCCCACTTAGACCCCACACAGGCTTGTGGTTGCCACACAGGCTTGTGGGAGAGAGAGATACAAAGTGGACTCTATGATATAGAGTTCAGGGTGTGAACTGTTTCTCATCATATCTGTTGCTGAGATCTGTCATTTAGGGCAGAGGTAGAGCCCCTTTTGTTCCTCCTGCTCAGCACAACTTGAAACTATTGCACACGACCTTTAAAACAAGCCCTAGAAGAAGGCTAGGATGCTGGGAACCTCTGGGGCCAGGAATCACGTGGTAGTGAACATTCTGCCCAAGAAGCCACAACTTGGGAATGCCAAGTACAGCCCATGACCCACTGGCAGGAGCAACTTTTGGTGGCAGGGAGACCTGGAAAACATAGCCACACAGGGCAGAACACTTGGACAGCAGGCCCTGCAGGGAAAGGAGAATAGAACAAAACCAAGNACTCTATACCCACAGCCCAGCAAGAGTCTCAGCATCCACCACCCAGGACTGCAGCAAGGTGCTCAGGCCCTCCTCTTGCTGGGCAACCAGCTGTTGAGCCACCATACACAATATACAAAGAGCCCAAACACGCAACAAACATGCAACAATCTCCACGGACACCTTGCAGCAGAAGATGCACATAACACCCATCAGCACACACACTAGGAAAATTCAATGTCAAGCAATAGCTAAGACACGGGTGATCAGAATGGCTGAAACCCAGAAGACTGACTGCACCATGTATAGCCCAGGATGAAGAGATCAGGCTCACATAGCAGTGGAGGGGGACACAGAATGGCATGGCTGCTGTCTAAAATGCTATAAAATCAAACACCCTTCTGCCGTGCCATCCAGCAACAGGACTCTGATATTTACCCAAAGGAGCTGCAAACGTATGTCCACAAAAACCTGCACATGGGTGTTTATAGCAGCTTTATTCATAATTGCCAAACTCGGAAGCAGCCAAGATGTCCTTCAGTCGGCGAAGGGATAAATAAACCGAGGCCCATCCAAACACTGGAATATTGTTCAGCATGCAAGCAAAATGAGCTATCAAGCCAAGAAAAGACACGGAAGGGACTTAGATGCATTTTACAGAGTGAAAGGAGCCAATTTGAATAGGCCACATGAGCTGTACAACCCCATCTCTGAGACACTCTGGAGAAGGCACAAATATGGAGACAGGAGAAAGATCCGTGAATTCTGAGGGATGGAGACAAACAGGGATGATTAGACAGTGTCCTGAGGACTCTTGGGAATCCCACTCAGCATGGTTCTACAGTGGTGGGTCAGTGCCATTATCTGAACCTGAAAGCTGCCTGGGCCCAATGTGTTGCATGAACATGCAGTCACATTGTGTTCATTAGTGAATGGTGCAAGCTACAGGCTCTGAGTGACAGTGATGTGGGTAAGTCCATCTACTGTGACTAGTAAGGATGTTGATAGGTGGGGAGGCTGTTCCTGTGAGGTGNGGCATGTAGGATCATCTTTCNTCCTGAAAGTCCAAACCCACTCCCCACAGGTCTTTGGNATNTGGACCACCTTCCTGCCTGCCCTGTGACATAGGCTATCATCAGACACAGGTNCCCTCTTTCACCTGTTCACTGGCTTCTTGTCTGTCTTCTCTCAAAAGGAAAGCTCCTATAGAGTGTTGACATGTCTGCNGCTCTACCTGGTGGCTCAGGGTGGTGCCTAGCTAGTGCAGTGCCTAATCTATGTCCCACATGGCTTTCTGGCTGGACATGAGTTAGGAAGCACAGTGTCCAGCACGGGGCTTACCCACCAACCCTGCCATGTGTAAGGGCAGCACAACCTCCNTTTTTCTGACTGCTGACGCCTGTTGCTTATCCATTACTAAAGTGACCATGAGGGCCAATGCCCTAAAGGAAACTGAACTTAACAGACACCTAGGAAAAGGGAAATTTACCACCGCAGATATCAGTATAACCTTCCTTAAGTCCCCACTGAGTCCCAGCGGAGTCCTGTNTACTACAAAAATTTCTGCCTGTGCCCACAGCACTCCCAGTGAGAGGCAAGCATGAGACATGCCAGTGAGCTCCCTGATTCTGTAGTACTTGGCCTGTGGGTGAAGGGAACTTGTGTCCTAGAGTTCAGCACCACAGTGTCACACAGTGGAGCCGTGTGATCAACCAGGATACACATAGGGTGCTATCAGTTCCTCCTTGGCCCCACCAACTCAAGAGCATCTATGGTACAAATTCTCCCCTTAAGCTCTCCATACATCTCTGCCAACCCCCCGGGAGCAGGTCCAGGTGATGGGGCTTACCTAGAATGGTTTGGGGCCCTTGGCTTTGTGACTCACATCTGCAGAATTCTATTCTGAACCTTAACACCGGTCAATCCGATATTCCCTTTGCGACCCTGGGCCTCTGTTTCTCACTTACCTGGGTCTCCATTCATCCCCACACCTCCATGTACCATGAAAGCACTTCACCCCCACCTCTACTGCTGCCTGGAAATCCAACTATCTGCAGTATTTATTCTTCTGGCTCCCTGGCTATCAGGTGGGCAGAGGCTCTGCCCATCTTCTAGCCTGTCCAGGAACCTCCATGGTGTGTTCTGCATCATCTGGCATGGGTCCTCTTGGGCAGAAACTCAAGTTCCCTGACTCACCCTGGGAACAGAAAAAGCATGTACATTCACTTTTGGGTTTAATGGAAAAGGCTGAGATTAGAAAGTGTGCCCTCACCTGGGGTTCACCTGCGTGCTGCTGAAGGCATCAAAGGTGCCAAGCAAACACAGTTTGCTAATCCATTCAGCTTGAACAGAGGGTACAGTGGGGTCCCAGGGTGACTCTCCAGAAATCCCACCCAGGGCCATGGAAAATAAGCTGCCTGCCACAGGTGTTATGCTTGTCTGATGCCCGAGTCCCAACCCTCTCCTATGTGCACACATACCTATATAGCATGTGGGAATACATGCACCAACACATGTATAAGCATAGCAGGCACATACACCCATGCCCACTTGTCTCTGTCCCTTTACAGTGGAAGGAAGATCCTGAGCTGGGTAGGGGTTCTTGGGGGCCACCAAGTATGGACATAGTGGCCTTAGGGTAGATCAGNAAGGCAGGACTAGCTGGGGCAGGGGCAGGGTCACAGGGTACCGATGTCAGACAGCTGCTAGCTCCTTGCTAGTAGGAGGCCAAGTGAGTTGTGAGCTCCCTTTCCTTCATCCCTTNATCCTTTCCCTCTGTCTCCCTTCCTCCCCTTCTCACTCCTTCCCTCTCTCCCTCTCTCCCTTCTTCTCTCCCTCCCTTTCTCCTTCTCTTCCTTCCTTCTTTTGGATCTGTAGCTTATACTGTCCTGGAGCTCAATAAAGCCTCTGTGTCCCCTGTCTCAGTCTCCCAAAGCCAGCACCCAAAGCATTTTCCAACAGTGAGTGCTTCCTGCTCACTGCCTGCTCCAAGGGCCTGGATGCCATCCTTTCCCACAGTGAAAGGACCCCCCCCCCGATTCTGGAGCTTGCCCTGAGTTGGGAATGAGAGCACTTTAGTTCTTGTCACCCTATAAAGCTGTACCACAGGCTCCAGAGGGAGCTGGTTTTCACAACTCTTGGTTCTCAGAGACCAGTCTCCCTCACTGTGTATCACTGGCTGACACCCACCCACGGCTTCCTCCACTTAAGCCATATTTGAGAAAGCAATTGAAAAATTCTACGTATGCGGGCCTTCACGACTCTATTTTTGCCTATGCTTGGTGGAGTCGCGGGCTCCGTGCAGAGGCGCCTTGCTCATTATGTCTTTCTGGTGGGGCTCACTTTCAAGGTCAGGACAGCTGCCCATCTCTTNGTGCTCACCCCGCAAGCCAATCTCCAGGCTTCACCGTCCCAATCGGGTGCTCTCTCAAGCATGAACTATCAAATTATTGTCAATTCCGGCTGATTTTCTAACAGACAATGGAAAATCTTCTGTGGGCTTCGCGTGTGACTCCTACCCACTTTCTTATTTATTCAAAAATAACAGTGAAAGGTCACGGGCCCAGCACACGCAGTTAGCTCTTTGCTGTTTATTGAGTTTTTATGCTTGGTTTAAAACTGAATTACTGGGGCATAAAGTGAAAATGCATTTATGCCCTTCAGGAAAATCTGTACATAAAAATTAAATTGTATTATGAAAAGCAGAGGGAGCCATGTGGGATGCTCTGAGGAACTGATTAGGAGATCAAAGTGCCTATGAGGATCAGCTCTGATTGCTCAGGGTAGTAGTCTCCATGAGTGATTTTTGTCATTTAGAATCATTACCTGAAGGCCTCTTCTCATCCTGTGGGCACAGTGCCAGGCAGGTATTTGTGGGACAGATAGGGTCAGAGTGGCAGGGCCAAAAAGAGCATCCCTTCCTCAGTGATCCCTCATTTACTAACCAAAGCCTCAAAACAGAGTTCTGGGGCATTGCCCTTTGAGACTGTGTTTCTAGGATTCTGATGTTGCTCTAGGGTCTGGCACAGTCCAAAGGGGATAGGTGGGATTCCATGGGTGCAAAGAAGCCCTGGGAACGGTAGGTGCTGGAATCTAGGGTCTGGCACAGTCCAAAGGGGATAGGTGGGATTCCATGGGTGCAAAGAAGCCCTGGGAACGGTAGGTGCTGGAACAGTGGCTGGGTGGAGCCCCTGGGCTGCAAGTACTCTGGAATGCAAGCCCAGAGCAGCAGTCAGTTAAATTACCTGGCTCTTGCTTAGAAGATGGAGGCCTTTAAGATGTCAGAGGAGGTGAGGATATTGCAGTGGGAACAGGCCTCGGAGGTAGACAGCTGGCATAGAGTCAGCNTGCAATGGCTGCTTTGACAGGGAGCACCCATATGTGTGTGCAGGCATTTCCAAAAGGTAGTTCACTGGCTCCTTCTCTTCAGCACAGACCCCAAGAGCTGCAGATAGTAGAGAACANGGATGCAGGCTCTTCCTCAGGTGACCAGCAAGCATCTTAGCTGGCCTGGGCCANAGAGAAAGAGCTGTCTGTCTCCATGTGGATGATGGAACCAGGAAGCTCAACACCGTCATCTTCACTCCCCTGATATGGAGGCTCTGAGCCCAGGGCCACAGCATCAAGAGAAGAAGGCCCACGTTTCAATAGGTAGACATTGCCCATGNCTTGGCCGTGTTCCACACTGGTGAGCACAGTGCCTCAGTACTGGTGGTTTCTCTTTTACTTATCTAGTCAGTGGAAGGCTTAAACACGCCTGCTGCTGTAGAGATCAGAATAACAACTCTTGGGCTGGGGCCTGGAGAGTGGCTGCCAAAGGGGCTCNGGGTGGCCGCAGTTGACACAGAGNACATTCTTGCTTGGAGCTTTTTNGGATTTGTATTTTCTACATNAGTCAAACTATGTCCCTAGACANAACACCAGGGCTATAGTCACTTAGGACTCCTGCAGCTTGAAGCCAGTCAAGGTGAAGCCACTCTTTGGGTGCAGACATCAGCCACAGCCCATAGTGTAGCTCACTGGCTGCACTGTAGNAACAGAGAAGGGACTTGCAGGTGGCAGATGAATCTACCCTTCAGGCCTGAATTGGAAGAATGATTTACTGAGCAGACAGCAATGGGGCCACAAGCTGGGCAGTAACTAGAGCAGCACCAGCACGAGGGAGTGGGCTGTAGGCTCTCCATCTGGGAGAAGCATGTGTGCAATCAGGTGAGTTTCTGTGTGCATTTCCTGGCATATCATTCACACCAAACAGAGGAGAATGGTTCAGTTCTGNGAGTACGTGCAATTTCCAGTCTTGTGATTTCTGCCATGCAAAGAGGGGCTGTGTAAATTAGNGTNATGCAAATAAGGGCAGTCTAATTTCTTCAAATCAGTCCTGGTCAAAGGGTCAGGTCACAGGGCACTGCAGAGTGGNTTACCACATTTCTCTCCTAGGGGTTTGGGATTTCNGCCCTGAGCTTAGGAAACTCAAGGATGGGAACCAGATCTACTTTCTGCTCCCTTATGAATGGCCATGTAGCAGTGGCAGTGAGCAGGTGAGGAGGGGGTGACAGGGTAACCAAGCAGCTATGTTATGAGTAATGGGATTTTCTTAATCTTTTTGATGTATCGATTAAAACATGGGTCCAGAAGGGAGGAAGCTTGGGTGACATCCTCCTCTTCCTGGAGATGGCTTAGGAAACACTTCCCACCAAACCCTTCTTGGGAAAACCTCCATCAGTCAGGCTCCAGTAGCTGGGAGGTCCGTCCTCTGTGTGTTTGTGCACAGAACTGTGCTACTTCCAGCTGCTCTCCTGAGATCCAAGTAAGTGTGAGTGACCCCAGGGCCAGGGTCTAAGCTGTGAGGTCTTACCTGCCTTGTCTATAGGTTTCCTGTGGGGGAGGGGCCTATCCCCACCAACTCCACAGAGCAGTGTCACCCTTCACCACGCTGCTGCTGATTTGACCTTCCCCCCAGAAAGGTCACAGTGTCCAGTTACCCATGGCTCTGAAACTGAAGCAATTTCTAAAAGGAGAGAAAACTTTGCTCCATCTGGGCCCCAACTGCGCCCAGTGATCCTGCGGCTAATGAAATGCTTTAGCTCCACAACGCTGGCTTGCTCCAGAGCCTTCAATCAATGGAGATCATTCTACCCCTTTGACTGGCAAATTAATAGACTCACCCTGGCCTTTCCCGGGAGTTTATGACTTAGAAATGACTGTGATGGTTATTCTGTATTCATCTGACCAGAGCAGGGCTGCCTGTCCATCAGGGGAGACTCAGCTGGGCAGAGGATGGTCAGCTTCTCAGAGGTGGGCAGGGGCCTCACTCTCACCCTTCGCTTGTTGGCTTGTCCCAGCAAGACATCGAGCTTATACCCAGACATAAGCCCATTTCGATCCTATCAGAACAGCCAGTGTGACACTATTAAACATGAAAACAATTCTGCACATATTTGGATCTATTCAAATTCTGCAGTCACTTCTAGCCCCATCTGGAGTATTTTACAGGTTCTCAGGGCATTTCCCATAAAAATTACTTTTTTTAAGATTATNCCCACTTACCCCATGTGTGGGTGTATCTGAGAGGCCTGATCTTGGCACGTCCAGGACCTGATGCTACTGGCAGAACAGGGTAGCTGTGTCCTGCTCCAAAGTAGGACCTGTGTCCTGATCTCTGATCTGAGATTTAAAAATTCTGGCACCTTATCTCATCTCCTCCTCACACTCCATAGTTATCAGCAACCACTGAGCATGAGACATCCCTGGAGAGCACCCAGGTTCCCACCATTCTCCCTGCATCCTGTTTCTTTCTGGATGATGTCATCACAAACGCTGGCTCTTTTGCTCTCTCTGCATAGATACTTCACACAGCCAAGGCACAACCATCTCAGTATTGGTGGCCTTGGGTTCCAGACTCTCACNAGCAGGGTTTCCAAGCTGATTCTTCTAGCTCTAAGCCTTGAGAACTGAAGGCTTAAGGTGTCAAGCTTGCAAAAGTAGAGGTTTATTGCTTGGGGCTTAGAGTGCCAACATATAGCAGCTGGAGCTGTAGTCCCTGAGCCGTGGGTGCTGGGACCCTTTGGCCCCTAAATCCCTGGCAGCTCTCTGGAACTGTCTCACGATTTAGGACTGCATCTTTGTAGTTTGGGCTCCATCTCCAGCTCTTCCAGCCCTGCTTGCCTCTCCATCCTTCTGTTGTTCTTAGTCTTCTTAGTTTGTGCCCTTGGTCACTCTGGAATGCTGCAATTGTCTCTTCATGTGACAGCTCAGAGCTTTGCATATCCAAGTCCTTGCTTTTCAATGAGTCTCCAGAACTCTTTGCTATCAGTAGGTTTGGGGATCAAATAGGCACCCACAANGACTTCCCAGTTCTTGGGTACTAGAACAAGGAATTTGATGGAGACTTGTGAATTGCAGCAGCAAGCAAGGCAAGAGACTTTATTAAGAAGGAATTCATTTCCAAGGGAGTGNAAAGGGAGACAGTCTGGNAGTTCAAATCCTNTCAGGGACTGGGGCTTGTCTGGCTTATTCGTACAGCANAGGCTTCCTGCACAGGTTCTGTCTGCTCCCTGTCGGTAGGTGTGAGGTCATTCCCAGTCTTCTTTGCCAATAGGTCTTTTTGTTTGTTTGCTCATTTNGCACCNTCTTTTTAAGGCCTTCTAGACTCCCTCACTGCCCTACCCTCCTGCTTTACCCTCAGCTACATCCTGGTTGTTCTTCCACTTCNTCTGCCTCCAGCACTGAGGCTAGAAGCCTCAACATCTTGTCTGGTCTTCTTGCAGCAAGCCGAGACTGGGATACCCATGAGAAAAACCACAGTAGGCAAAGAGAATATTCAGGAAAGGCTATTATCAGGTCCAGTGACGCAACACCAAGGGGGGGGGGACAGGAAACAGGGGAGATACCCTCCCCCAGATTACTCTGAGAACACTAAGAAATAGCTAGAGAAGAAGTGGAACATACCTGTGCCTGGATGCCATCCCACCAATCAATCAGTTTTAACAAGCTCCCCTCACACCAATCACAGGCTTGGTTCTGAGTCCTGGGTAGAAACAGTGGCAGGGTGAGCAGGTCGCTTGCCATTCANGAAGCCAGTCTTGACTGGAGTGGAGTCTTCCAAAGCCAGTGAAAAAAATGCCTGAAGCAGGCATGAGTAGAAATGGGACCCTGATGCTGGTATAGCACCTGTGNCTGCCATGAGGGCAGTGCTCCTTGCAGAAAGAGTACGGATTCCTTTAGGTGTCTGTGGATGATGACAGTCCAACCAATCATCAAGTGAGGGCAGGCTTGATGGACAGCATTCAATCAAAAGATCAAGCCTCCAAGAGCTTTGGTTATTTGAAGCATATATAAACCTTAAAGAGAGCTCA
>LZPO01066422.1:51636-62912 GCA_001675575.1 Neotoma lepida | reverse complement strand
ATTTTGCAAGTGCTATCTGACCACCTCTTTTTAATGAGGCAGGGTCTTTTACTGACCTGCTGGTTTGGAACCCACTAAGTCAGCTAGGCTGGCTGGCCAGACAGTCCCAGGGATCCACCTGTCTCCACCTCCCCAGTGCCACATGTGCCACAGNACATGGCCTTCTGTATGTGGGTTCTAGGGGCTGAATTTAGGTCCCTGTGCTTGCTAGGTTAGCACTTTGCCAGCTGAGTGANACCCNCAACCCATCCTTAACATTCTTACATCACAATAGCTTCTCCATTGCTTGGCTCCCAGCCAAACACCCTTCTTCTCCAGTGGTGGAGGGTTTCTATCTTCGGCCCCTTCATCAGCTCCACCGTAGGGGGAGCTTTTCATTAGGACCACTGTCTCTGTCTCACCAACTGGCTCCCTAATAACCATTTAGAGACTTAATATTAATTATAAATGTTCAGCTGATAGCTTAGGCTTATTATTAACTAGTTCTTACAACTTAAATTAACCCATAATTTCATCTGTGTTCTACCATGTGGCTCCACAGCTTATCTCAGTACAGCATTACATCTGCTTCTTCTGAGTCTTGCTTGTGCTGGTGACTCCTCAGACTCCGCCCTACTTCCCAATGTCCTCCGAGTCTGGCTCTCCCACCCAATCTCTTCCTGCCCAGCTACAGGCCCGTCAGTTCTTTATAAATGAGAGAGAGTAACACATATTTACAGTGTGCAAAGATTGTTCGACAGCACTACGTTAACTCCTCTGCAGCCTCCCGAGCTTCTTGCTCACACATCACAAGGCACAGTGAAGTCAGACTCAGTCTGACCAGCCCTCAGTCATCCCCAGCCTTGCTGTCTGGAGNGCTACAGATTTAAATCTTCCTCCTTCTTCCCTTTCTCCTTCCTTTTCTTTCTCCTCCACTCTCCCTGGTCCTCCCCAGCCTGCCTTCTTAGAGACCCTGACCCCACTGGGCAGTTCCCTTTCAAGGCTCCTATATTTGCTATATCCAGCAGCCTCATGGCTGTCTCCTTTTCCTCCTCAGGCCCTAGAAGCCATGCACTTTCCTCTCACTCCACTGATCATGGAAAGTCTCAGCTTGGCTCTGTCTTTCTGGTTCCCTCGTGGAGAAACACTGGAGAGCTCTGTACCTGAGATCAGCTTGTGGTGCATTCTTCCTGTTTCCCAGGATTCCAGGCGAGCGGACTGGGGTCTGTTCCACACTGTTAGCCAGCATGGCACAGAGCAGTTGAAGGCTTACACTTGCCAGATAAACATGATTGGGTCCCAAATGCACTGTGCCATCATCCTGAGGTGGAGCTGACTACACTCTCCTTCATCTTGCCATCAGTAACTCATCTCCAAGGACCCAAGGAGTGCTTTCCTCATTCTGAAGCCATCAGCACCTTCCATATTTCTAAAATAAAGCTGAATACAACACTTACGTCCATTGCTGGTTTCTCTCAAGAGCTGCTCAGGCCAAGGAGATGGGAACTGCTCAGGGTAGGAGGATCTCTGATGAGGTGCCTGGCATTTATCCCCTTGGCTGGGGTAGTAAGTTTTAATCATGGAGTGTTAGCATGCTTCTAAATGGAACTGGTGGGAAATGTTAAACCCTGTCTTCTCCAAACTCTCAGAAAGCAGTTAACCTTGACAACGGCCGACGCTGATAAACAAGAGTGAAATTAGCGGATGTCAGTTGTGCTTAAAGCCAGGGATGATTGTGTGGGAGTCCAGCCAGTTGCTTTGAGTCCACTCCGGTTCCCTGTCAAGAATGCTGCACAGGCACAAGCAAGGACAGGCTGTGAAAGACTGGCCAGCGTCACACTAGCTTTCAAAACACTGGCTTTGTTGACTGGCAATCACAGAGGACACCAAACACCAGTCCACGTGTCCTTCTTTATTCACCCAAGAGATCACAGAAGGTAAAAACAGCCAGATTCAAGGGTGTTCCAATTTGCTTCCCCACTGTGTTCAAGTATGTTCTTTGGCTCCTCTACGCACCTGGCATTGCCTAGTGGCCAGAACAAGCACTCCTTGTGTTCACTACTTCACTGAGTAACCAGGCTGGATGGCTTCAGATCCCATGTTTGCTGCTGAGGGATGTGAATGGAGAGAAGAGGGTATAGCCCTGCCCACAGGGAGCTCATTCTGGCCATGAAGCAAGTCTTAGCACCATATGCAAAAACTCAGGAATTGTAACAAGAGTCCCTAGGACCTGGACTCAAATGCCAGACTACAGTGGACATATAGCTAGCCTTACTGTTCCCCTGCTTCTCCACTGTGGTCAGCCAAGTTGTGTGGGTAGACTTGGTTGGTCTGGTACCCCAAGCCATACCATCATGGAGTGTGATAAAGAACTATTCCTTGGTCCTGAGAAAGGAGAGACACCACATACCTTACAATGAGTTGTTAGATCAAACTGAACCTGAAGTTCTTTGCTTTGCTTGTTTCTTTATGTTATTCGGTAGTTTGCCAAGCTTGTATTGTGAATCTCTTTCATCAGTTAAACAGCCAAGGGTCCTCACAGTACACAGATGATCACTTCATAGTTCTNGGCCTAGTGTNACAAGGAGGCATGAACTTCTCTGATGGTGTCCTGGGACATGGAACTGGCCTTGTGCCTCATAGCTTTCTTTTTCCCCAGACTATTGTAGCTTGTATGTATGTCTTTGTTGTTATTGGTCCGTTGCATTTTCTGGCACTGCCAGTGCTGAAGAGTTTGTAATTTGCCCAGCATGAGGGCCTCATTCTCATGTGGACACTCACACCCCCACTGCTGTCTGTAACCCTTTAGCTGGCCCATCTTATCTTCAAGCCTTGTGCTCTCACCCCTGGCAAAACAAGCATTCTATGATTTCATTCTACAGCCTGCTAGTCTTTTATTGTATTTTTAAAAGTGTTTTATTGATTCATTGAGAATTTCATACAATGCATTTTGATTATATTTACCCCAACTCTTTTTTGTAACTCCTGGATCCACATCCATCTCTCCCATCCAACATTTTGTCTCTCTCTCTATAGATCTATCTATCTATCTATCTATCTATCTATCTATCTATCTATCTATCTATCTATCTATCTATCTATCTATAGAGAGAGAGCATACATATATATGCTAGTCGCCCTTTGACTCCACTTTGTGCTTCCCACACACTTCTGGGTGTGGAGCCATCTACTGGAGCATGATCAACCCATCAGGAGCAACACCCTTAAAGAAAATGGACTTTCCCTCCTCAGAAGCCATCAACTGTCCGTAGCAACTCATTTAGGAGTGAGGGCTTATGAACCCCTTCCAATACCCTTCTAGTATTTTCAAAGCTCTTGCTGAAATGTGTGTTTTGGAAGCTTGTGAGAAGGCTCAGTTGGTAAAGTGCTTGCTTTGCAAAGCACAGGGACCTGAGTTTAATCCCAGAGCCCACATTTAAAAAAAAAAATCCAAGTACAGTGATACATGGTGATGCCTATCCCTAGCAATGGGGAGGTAGAGACAGGAAGATCCCTTGAACTGGGAGGCCAGCTAGCCCAGCATAATTGTTAACCTCCAGGCTAGTGAGACCTTGCCTCAGAAGAGTCTGAAGTACACACACACACACACACACACACACACACACACACACACACACTTGAATGCATGCATACCTGTGAATACATGAGAGCATGCACAGGTAGGCATACACATACCATACTCATACGGCGTGCACAGTAACTGAAATCTTCTTGCAACAATATCTTCATGAAATCTGTGTGTGGAGTCTTTTAAGCAGAAGAGACATGCTCCTCACTTTCCTACCTGCTTAGAGGGGACTGATGGCCAGTGCCCTACTGCCCACTCTGATTGGCAGGGATGACACTGTACCTCAGTTCCGAGCATCACAAATCCTCCTGGTAGTCCAGATCCTGGACCCCAGGAACCCCCAACATCACATAGCATCTTGACACCTATCAGGCTAGTAGAACCGTAGGCCTGTAGAGCTCACGTTTTTACCTCCTTTTCTCTAGTAATCAATGCACTTGCCACTGTGGGTCTCCTCTCCCTTAAGCTGCCTCCCTGCATCTCGTCCTATTCTCCATTTGAGCTCCTAATTCGGTAAGCCTTCCTGCTGCCCCGGCTATCGATTGCTTATTCATTTAAGATCTTACANACAGCCTCCCCCAGCTTGTGACCCACCCGTCTAATCCTTCCACAGTGACCTTCACACACAGACACCTTTCGCCTTCATGACTGTGCACACACTTACTGTCAAGGACTCTGAGCCCCGAGGGGAATGGGATGGGTGTTTATGTTGAGCCCTGAAGCCCGGGCTGGTGGGCAGATTTGACATTCCCTCCTTCAGTGTATTACAGCTTGCATGAAGAGCTCGGATGCTCAGACCGTCCTTAGGGGGAAATGAGAGTTTTGTCCCAAGTCACTCTCTTGGCCTAGACGTGGGGTATTTAAACAGATGGCTCCTTGGGGACATCCTGNTGGCCTGCATAGCCCAGAGACCTGCCTCTTCCTTGTGACTCTCACTCCTGCCTGCTGTCACACTGTACCTGATCCTCCTTAGTGAGCTGCTTCTTTTGAAGACAGATAAGCACTCAGGTCTCAAACTCAAGGCCAGCTCAGTAGAGACACCCCTCCACACACACACACACACACCCTGCACACTTTCCCAATGCTCTTGGAAGATTCCCCCCTCTGCCTGGGGAGGCTCTGGGAAGTTGGTATCTCATCTGCTTATTTTGGAATGGTCACTGTCATTGCCATCATTGACACCCAGGGCTGTTGCCACAGGACCCTGCTTCTGTCTGGCCCTAGGGCACAATATGGAACAGAGTACCAGCCTTGTGTCCTGGGAGCTACCTTGTACCAAATCCTGAGGCAGACTCATTCATACTACCATCCTAGAGGAACTCAGCAAACCCCCACAGTGAACGTAAGATGTTAGCACTTGCCCTGTCCCTCTCGCTGCTGCTGTCCCTTGATGTGGCTGACCTCTTCCTCACTTCTTAGCCCTTCTCCCTACCTTACCATAATAGCCTGACCACTGGGTATTTTTAGGGGGTGGATGGAGTGGCAGGTCCTCTTTTGAATTCTATACTGGCAAGACAGATATAGACTGACCCTCAGTCTTTGTGGCTTCCTAGTCAAGGACAGCTGTGACCAGAGCTCACTCATCCACGCTTGGTCCCAAAGCAGTTCCTTCCAATAATCTTCTAGATTTGACATTGAAGAAGCCCAGTGGTCACTTATTCCAAATTCTGTCTACTTCCCCTCTGTTCCATTCTGGCCTCCTATTGTTTGATCTCCTCCTGTGAGCATAGTGTCTTTGTGGCGACTGGTTCCACTGTGGCATGACAGTTCTTCTCAGAGAAGTTCCCAAGACCCAGGATGGGTTATGCCCATCCGCTCTCAGCCTCAGACCTCACTACAAGTGCTAGCCATCTTCTCACTGCCACTCATATGACACATCAGAGTTGCTGTCATGGTGTTCAGGGCCTTTCAACATCCTGAATTGTCCCCTCACTCTCCCAGGGGCCTTTGTAATTCAACATCCTAGTGATCTCCTCACAATTGGCCCAGTCGCTTCCTGTGGGATGACCAGAATAAAGGCCAGGCTTGGTTCCAGACGGCTGCCTTCTCCCTGCTAACCACACTCTTCTAGACCACAAAGATGTCAATTCCTAGAGATTCTTTTCACAGGCTGAAGTGCTGGCTGGCCAGAAAACAAATCAAATGCACAGGGTGGGGCTGTCTCCCAGTAGCCTGTNGTAGCAGTCAGCTCTGTCATCACAGCCTTGTCTTTTCAGCCTAGCTACAAGTCCTTGGTGCATTTGTTCCTCCAAGCATATGTCATTCACATTCCTCATCCAGCAGTCCCTGAATTGGTCACCATGTATGCCCAAGGGCACATCCATCATGTTCAGCAGTGGCAATTGAGCTCCTGTGTCCTACCTCCCCACCACCCAGCGCACACATCTCATCCTTGTATTCAAGGCAACCTGAATGAGTTGTTCATCCTCCTGCTTAGAGTGTGGGGTGAACTTTGAAGAGGCCCCAGGCTCCCCGTGTCAGACAATGAACCAACTGGTGCTTCAATGAGAGCATGCACAGACTGGTTGGGAAAGAGTAGAAGAGGACATGGAGCCACCAAGTAACATTTCCATCCCCAGTGTCATCCCCAAAGGCCCTGAGTCCCTTTCCTGTCTGGCCATCAGTAAGCCTGTCTCCTCATGTATGGTGCTTAGTGTTTCCATCCGATATCAGNATGTGGGGTGCCTGGAGACCAGGCAGTCTTCACTCCATCCTCCTCTTTCTGTCAGTCTGTGTCCAGGCTCCTGGAAGGACTACAGTACCCCATGTTTTCCAGATCCCCTTCCTAAGCCTCCANGATGCCCGGAGGTATGTAGACCTCACTCTAATCATGCTCCATTGTCTTTGTGGGTCCCTCTTTGCCCTCATTGACTTCCTCCAGAGCCCAAGGGGTCCAGATTCTTCTCATCAGTTTCCTTTCTCTCCATGGGAGCANTTTCCAGACTTTCCTCTTCTTTCTTAGTCTCTTCCATTTATTTTTACTTCTCTCTCTTCTCTAGCTCCATCTTTTTTCTCTCATTTATAAGAAATGTGCATAATGTAAAGTAGTGAAGCAATAAATAAGTAAGTGCTTAGCATTTTTCACGTTTAACTTCGGGTACAGCAACATGCCCTGTGCCTCCTTGTTTCTCAGAACCTTCTGGGACCCCTACTCACCTCTACCCTGAATGCCCCTCCTTGAGTGTCTGTGTGCCCATAGAAACTGCTGTCTTTCCTGCTCTCCAGCCTGTCATTTTCATCACAGGACCCCATGACCTGTGATCATGTACCCCCCACTCTCGAGGCAGGACAGATGCTCCCAAGGGCAAGCCACACATTAACCGCCAGGATTCCAGATGTGACCTGACTACAGAGAATGGTCAGTCATTAGCACTACGCTAGCTAATGACTAGCTTGATGATGACCTGCCAAAGCTCTGCTGCCTCAGCCTGTGCCAACACAAGGATGCTATGCTGTGAGGGTGTAGAATGTACGAAAGACACTTGGGGTTGCCTGGAGCAGCAGCTGATCCACACCCCAAGGATAGCTGAGAAGGCAGGCATATCTGGTCTGGGCTTGTAAGTTTCTTCTGAGGCTAGGCTTCCATTCAGAGATCCATGACCACATCACTGTGCCCTCCACTGGAATTGGGTTCCCTGAGGACTTTTATGGGTACTGCAGCCATCTCATGCCATGAGACTGGATGGCTGCAACTCCAAAGCTTGCAGCCATCACCAACACCAGCCACCATCATCACCATGGACAGCACCACAACTGCAGGGCCTTGGAGGTTCTGTGGGACCAAGTGATGGTTTCTCTTCTACTCTGATAGAAGTGTTTATGTATAATGACGAGGGAAGAGAAGAGTCACACTGTGATCGACATGTATATGGGGTCATTGACAGACACGGGTCTAACTTTGGGTCATATTTGGTGTCAAACAGGAGTGATGACAACAGAATCTTGACAGCATGGGCTCTGTCTGGCATGCCCTCTTTTCAGGTTGAGCATGGGTTGCTATTGTCCACTGTTCCCTAAGAGCCTGAGAATCTTGTAACTGATTCAGGAGGGAAGGACCACTATGCTAGTAGAAGGAAGCAGGGTGCTTCATGTTCAAACTTCTTGAAGTGTGCTGTCCCGTGCTCAGTCCTGTGTGTCTACTCATATCAGGCAAGACAGTATGGGTGGCAATAAGGACAGCATCACTCCTGGATCACCTGGTTTATCCTGTCTATTGTGTTTTCACCAGCAGTTTCTGTGGTTGCAGCACCTGGCATAGATGGACAGAATACAGTAATGCAGGTGTCCACATGGCTCACCAAACAGGTAGGTAGCCACTCAGGGGGATCCCTTTAGAATCTCAAGGGCAGGGGCCATATCATCTGACCACACCATTCACCAATGTCCAAAGAGTGGCAGACTTCACACCATGATGTGTGTGTGTGTGTGTGTGTGTGTGTGTGTGTGTGTGTGTGTACACTAATCAAAGGAGCTGAGAGAGAGCCTCACTAGATATGGACTGAACCTAACCAGCTTCTTCCCCCTACCATAGCTGCTGTCCTTGCCAGGGCAGGTCTGTGAATTGAGGGCCTCACTGCCCAGGCTGCTTCAAGTAGCCCTTGGAACAAGTGAAGAAGGGACCCCATNCTCTCCAACCCCACATCTCAACCTCACCTTACCCAGGCTCCAGTACAAACAAAACGGATGAGGAGATACGACAGGAACAGCCATCTGGAGGGAGATCACTTGCTGGAGCTAGGGACATCGATGGCAGGCTCCTATCTTGTAGAGGACAGCGTAAGTGGGAAGGCTGTCTCTTGCCTGTGCAAGGCTTGGGAACTCTGTAGCTTATCAGGATCCTGTGGTTGTTTGTCCTGCTCAGGCTCCTCCACACTAGCCCTACCTTCTTCATCTGGATTATAGCTGGCTCCTGGGCTCCTCTTTCACCTAGGCAAAGTCTGGGTAGTGTGGTCCTGCCAAATCCCTTCAGCTGCTAGTGTCCCAGCCCTTCTGCAAGTTTCTCATTTAGTGAGTTCAGCCCTTGGGCCATTAATACAGATAGAGACTGAGGCTAGGATATCCAAGATGAGAACAAAGCTTGACCTCAAGGAAGCAGGGCTTTCTGGGGTGGCTGTGGAGATGGTATCCTGGCCTCTTGTCCAGTTATGAGCATTGAGCTCTGGCTCTCCACCAAGTGGAGTATGCATGGCCTCTCAGCAGCAGCAGATGCATGTGGATGCAGGTCAGGATACAGACAGCTTGATGTTTAGATTCTAGTGTTTAAGGAGGCTTGGAGCCTCCCGGGGTCTCTGGCCTGTACTTGAGCCATTGCACAGAGTCATGAGGAGAGAACACTGGGCAGGAAGTGTGCAGGCACTGGGAGAGAGGAGGGCATAAGCTAACCCATGAAGGACAGAAGGTTCCAGAAGGTTGGTTCATCACTGGATCATAGATGTAGGGGTTGAGGAAGTGCCAAGTGGCGGTGTATAAATATTAGAGCTATTGCTTTGTACGGCTTAACAAGCCTTAATTAAGTGTCTCTCTGCAGACACCCAACTAATCACAGGGTTAACGGATGACCAAGGCACTGCCTCCCCATTAAGGCAACCACAATCAGTCATCAGCCTCTGGGCTGCCAGAGCTCAAACCCATCTGCAGTGAGTCTGAGCTCAACTCCATCTGCAGCAAGCATTCTTTAAATACACAGGGCAACTGCTCTGTGTTTCTGGAGGAGTAGGGGCCACACTGAGGTCCAGTTCCCTTGTGTCTTTTGTAGACAGGTATGAAAGGCACCACCTGGCCATCTTGCCCTTCCCTAGGCATGAGGGTGGAGAAAGATGTAAAATGGATCTTTGTGCTTGTGTGTGTGTTGCCAGTCTGCTTGCCCGCCCTACCTTTGGCCTGCTGACCTCTTCCCTGGTGTCCTTCAGGCCCTCCCCATTACTATACTGTCATGCAGGAAGCTGAGATCCTGTGCCTGAGTGCAGAGGGTATACCATGGGGCACCACTGTTCGCATTAACATCCTGGGAGATGAGTTAGGACCCCAGGGCATCTTAGGGAGATTTTTATCTGCTCAATATTTTTGTAAAGAGTTTCTTTGTTAATCACTGCTCCTTGACCATGGTATCCTGAGTGATCTGCTAATTTTTCACAGGGGTCCTGTGCTTTCCCAATGACTTGCTGTATTGACTCATCAGATTCTTCACCTGAGTAACTGATGAATTAATAATCCCCAATAATGGATGGCATTGCGTTACGTTAACGCACCTCTGTGGGATAAATGAAAGGCAGAGTGCAGCCNGGGAAGGGGAGAGGTCTCCAAGCTTATTAATTTAGCAGTCTAAATGAGAGTCGGAATCTCTGTCTGAATAAATATCGGGAGTTTGTTTCTGTCCCCGAGGTCTTTGAGAAAGTCAGTTATTGAAAGGCTTGCTTGGAAAGCTTTTAACCCCCGCGTAATTACCATGCGCTCACCACCATTTCACTTCCATTAATCCAGATTTAGAGCAATTTTCCTGCCATCATTAGCCCAGGTTAAACGAGTTTGTTTTTTTTTTATCTTTTTTTCATAATCGTGTCCTAGTAATATTCATGCAGAAAATAGTGCTATTCTGCTGGCTGGGAGCCCTGCAGGACAGTCAGGCTTTCCTCAGACTTTACCTGAGACACTCAGTATAACTCCAGCGCAGTCTCAGTCTCATTTCTAAACAATGTGTGGCCTGAGAGCTGTGTGAGCACACATGCACAATTCCCACACTCACACACACACACTCCTGGACCTGTCTCTTATACACATCTAGATGTGTATAAGAGACAGCAGTATAACTCCAGCGCAGTCTCAGTCTCATTTCTAAACAATGTGTGGCCTGAGAGCTGTGTGAGCACACATGCACAATTCCCACACTCACACACACACACTCCTGGACTACACATCCATAAACACACTCACCTCCACATCCACGCTCATCACATATTCACATGTGCTCACACACACCTGTATTCACATTCACTTACAAATATAAATCAGTCTGGAGAAGTCAAAAAGATTCCCGGACTGTATCAATATTAAAGCTCTGGCTGTGTTTGTATGCATGTAACAGGAGATGATGTTGGAGGAGACTGTTAAGAAACCCTAAGGTTCCTCTCTGTTGTTGCTTACAACTGTAAGTAGATGTACAATTATCTTCAAATAAAACATTTAATTAAAAAATATTGTTGATCACAGTCCTGTTTAGAATCCCAGTGAGCCCACANCATTAGAAATTTTCCATGAAATACTGCCAAAATAACTTCAACATGTCCATGAAAACATAAGGGTTACATATATTATACATGTACCTTATATAAAATGTATATATGGTATATATTCATTGTGGTTTTTAGTTACTTCTGCTCAACTTTGTACAAAGGTAATCAAATAAAAGCCTCTAGTTTTGAGACATCCATAACTTCACTATGGGATACCTATCCAAAGTTGTTTTCCTATGAAGTAGTCCACATACAGAAGAACCTGGGCTCTCTACTAAAGTTAAAGTTAATATTGACATTCAGACATTCAGAGTTAGGCCATCTGTCACTCTCAAGAATCTGGCACTGTCTGTATGCCAGTGTCCTGTGTATGTGTGGGATTAGAGCCATGGAGGCACACTCAAGCTGCGAGGCAGAGTGTCTGCAATAGAGATCCACATTTGTATCTGGTCATTTCTATTTTTAAAGTTCATCTCTCT
>LZPO01066422.1:33156-43375 GCA_001675575.1 Neotoma lepida | reverse complement strand
ACACACACACACACAAACACTGACTCTATTGGTAGGCTGGGGGCCTTAGCCAGCTTCACAGCCCTGCTGGCTAAAATAAAGGAGAAGATTCTTCCACGGCTCTTTGGGATTCAAGACTGAGTTAGGCCTCAGCAGGGTGCTGGCAGTGCTGCTTCCCAAGGCTTTGCCCTATTCTTTGCTTCCTGAAGGCTGCTCTCTCCTGGGGTCTTCTCCTGCTCTTTTCTCCTTGTCCGCAGTATGCTCCTGCATGTAGATGTCTAAGTTTTATAAGGACAGGAGTCGCAGTGTGTCAGGGCCACCCTGGTGGCTACTTTACTTGTTGGTGTCTGTGGAGACATCATCCCCGGAGAAGAGTCCAAGTTGAGGCACTCAGCTCCAGCACACNGGGTGGGATGGGGTGANGGAGCAAACAGTTCAACTCAACAATAATGGAGATGAGTATTTTAGGTTTGAGAATCCCACAGTCCAGGTACACAGACTCTACTTACACTTCCCAAAGTGATGATGTGCCAGGGAAATCCAGGATGACCCTGTGCCACTCAAGAGCCCCAGTGTACGCATGCTCACTTCCTTCCTTTGTGTGTTTGCATGCTCCCTCAAGGGGCCCACAGCGATCTGTGCCTGCACTCACAGACACCTTGGCCTGTTCCTGCCCTATAGAGAGCACGTGGCTAAGTTCCTGAACTAAGCCAGGCAGCCTGGAAGGTGGACACACCATCTGGGAAACTTGATTTGGTAGAATTGAGGTTTGGGCTGCAGTAAGTTCATTTCTGACCACGTGATCACATCAGCACTGAAGCTAATCGAATCGAGGAGAATATATGTCAGCCAGCGTTCTGTCCTCCTGCCCAGGCTGCGGAGTCCTCGATGTCTGAGCCACAAACAGGCCTGCGCTGTTCCCCTGTGGGTTCAGGCGCTCAGCCTGAGGGATGTAGACTGGCAGAAGGTGAACAGGGGACAGAAGTTAACGCTATGCCTCTATGTAGGGAAGCAGCAGAGGACTGTACCTCCCCTGACCCGACCCTTCTCCCAACCTGGTGCAAGCCAGTGACCCAGGCTTGGTTTTAAATAATACAATTAAAAATTCCACCTCTGAAGCATAATTGTGATCTGTCTCATCTCTAAGTGTAATTATATTAAACTCCAATTTTCCCTCAAATATGCATTCTAATTCAATTTTCCTTTTTTTCTCTTCTTAACTAAATCTATTATCATTCCCTCAGTTAAATTATGCTTATTTAATCTTTGATGAGACCTTTCACCAGCAATCAGCTGATTTAAATGAATACCCCCCAAGCTTTTGGAGAGTGCCTGGGCTCAGCTCCCTGAGGCTGGGTGGGGGGGTGGTTGGGGGTGGGGGGAGGGAGGTGGTAGGGAAGAAGCAGGAAGCAGGCTGCTGATCCCTGGGTGTCTGCTTCAAGCAGCCCCTCCCTGTGCCTCCTTCCTGAAGGTCCCCACAGCAACAGTTACCCAGGGAATTGGGAGAGAGCAGCAAATAAGAATAGAATATTTCTAGGATTTGGACCATATGGGAGGGCAGAGCCCACCCTAACCTTCCAGTGATCCCAAAAACAATACCATTTTGTTCCACCCTGGGGAACTGTCCACTCAGCAGGCCGCCCCAGGCTTCTGGCCCCATGCAGCCTTGGATCCCTCACAGGAAGCAGTCATTGCTGAAAATAGTGGTTGACCTCAATATTTCTCATTATCATATTACTTAATTAGGTATAAATCCCCTGGGTTTATAGCTTTTCTGCAACCATTAAGCCAAACTACTGTATGAATTAAATACAAAAATAATTGACAAAGCAAAACAAAAAAGTCAAATTAAGTCTCTTTCTTAGAATCAAGCAACAGCAAAGTGGAGTGATTTTCAGGGCAGGATTATGGTCCTGCCCTGCAGGGGCATACTTTTGACCCTACCTCCCCATGGGTGACAGTGGGATTGGGCAAGCTGGAGTCACCACATCCTTGCTCAGTTCCTCTTCTGGGACGTTTTGGGTTGCAGTGGGCTGTGGTTGCCTCTGGCCCCTGATCATCTTACCATGGATGGAAGACAGTAGTCCCTGGGTAGCCACACCTCATGTGTGGCATGGATTCTCCAGTATGGGAAACCCTCTAAAATATAAATAGATGGGTTCTTTGGAGATGGTCCCATTGCTGCCCTCCAAGGAGCTTATGGAAGATAGGGACATATATGTGCTAGTGGCATCTACTCCCATCACCTTCAACAGGACATGGCAGGATTCCACATCTCAGTGTTTGGGTCNAAATCANCCTTCTTGTATGAGAAGACCTTGGAACTTTCAGCCTCAGGTGCTTCTCCAAATCCCCACATGTTAGAAGTGGGGGCTTCTAGTACTGTCCATCTGACCCCAGAACCAATGTGCTTCAAGATTCAGAACTCCNGAGCTCTGACTCACTGGGCAGCATGAGCCTCCAATATCTGAAGTCCCTCATGGAAACAACTAGTGGGGACTTTCTGGCCCCAAGAAAGCCAGTNGGGTACAAGAACACAGGGTCAGATGCATGTGATCCCTCTGGTCCTCCATTTCTCTGATCCTAACCCAGATCTTCATGACCACACCTAACACAATGCNTGGTAGGCANTGTACCCATTAATTCACNAATGCATTCATTCATTCATCCATGCATCCATGCATCCATTCATTCATTCACCTATGCATGCATTCCTTCACTCAAGGNTTCACTCAGGGGAGCTAGGTGATGATACACTGAAGTAATCAGGATATTATTTTCTAACTATTTCCCCTNAATTGCTGCCTACATAACAGATTTCATTATTATGGAGCCTATGATCAGTTACTTAATTGACAGGCAAACACCTCTTCTTGCTTCAGANACCCCACTTTTATAATCACACCACCCAGCAGCCCAGTCTGGAGGGCCCAACACTGTGGAAGGAGGCTCAGATGGTCATGTCTGTTCTACACACTCACATGCCTCTCTTAACTACTCTACCAATGCCATCACCAGCTTCCCCCGGCCCCCTCCAGTCCTCCTTCCCTTCAGCTCTGTGTTTCACAGCTCTATTTTGTGCCTTGCACATGAGAAGAGTGAATCTGATGACCATTGACTGTAAGGGACCCACAGGCTGATAGGTGGATATTAGGAATTAAATATCNGTGTGATGGTGGAAATGGGAGCAGCCTTGTATGGACACAGACCTTCAAGGACTTGAGAGCAGAAATCTACTGGTGGTTATCCTCTCTCACCTCTACTAATACTTCAGGGCACNTTGTGTCACTCAGCATCTGAGGCTGGGAAGCAGGTCTCTGAGGAGAAGGATTGCTGTGCCTGCAGATNAGGCACAGATGGGGTGTACCAGCAAATCCATCCAGGCTCAGCTTTGGGTCTCGTGGACACAAAGAAAGGTTTTGGTGGAAAGCTTTCTGGCCTTCCAGTATCCCAGGCACAACCTGCTCGGGCCTCCACCAGGGGCGCACCTAGCAGGTGTTTCTTCAGCACAGGCAGATGCTGAGAACTGAGTTTGTCAGACATCATCCACCTGCAGAGCAGCACGCCACATCCCACATCCCTCAACAGGAGTGGGAGGGGAAGGAATCCCTGCTGAAGGCACCAGGTTGTTTAGAAGTGGGGAGGAGGACAGACACTCAGCCCCAGTAGCTGCCTTGGAGCCTCAGTAGCTGCGTCAGAGCTCTGTGAATGGAACTCCAGCTCAGTAGTCAAAACACACAGGCAGAAAATGTGAGGTCCTCAGTGAGGTCTTGGTACCTATACCATTTTCACATTTCTGTGGGAACGGGTTTGAATTGTGAAAACATACCCACCATCATGTAATTTTTTCCAAATAATTAAAAGTGGCTTTGTAAATGGTGACATTCCAACATTGCACTCCAAAACCTGATTATTTAAATATGAGCCTAAGTGTATTGTAATTCACGTTCAGAGGACAGCCAGGCACTTTTCAAACAAATGAAACTGCCCTAGAAATCAATTCAGTGTGTCAGAGCTACACACAGCTAACATGCTGTTACAACACCATCATTTGTGTGGAGGAGAAANAACACCCTCTTGCCTTGCAGTCTGTGGGTTAGACATGCCCAAACTGTCCTTCACNCCAGAGCAAATGAGGAGGGTCTGGGGTTCCCAAGTATTAGCATGTGGAGCAGGAAATGCTCCTTCCTGCTTGCACCCACAGCAGCCTGGGTAACTGAATTTTTGCAGGATCCCTTGCTTAAAAATCAATAAGCCCTCCATGTCAGTGATGGGATAATATGAGCCNCAGCCAAGCATGCATTGCACAGCTAGTCAGCTGGGAAGGAGACACTTGGACAGACTGGAACTGCCCCAGGCTGCAGACAGTCTGGCCAAGAGCACTGCAACCTTGCTCGCTGTATCTGAGCTTGAGTGATAGATTGTCATGTGTGGACAAAACATAAAAGAAACTGCGTGCATGTGTGTGCATGTGCATATGTGTGTGTGTGCATATGTGTGTATGGGGTGTGTGTATACGTGTGTGGGTGCATGTGTATATGTGTATGTGTGTGTGTATGTGTGTGTGTGTGTGTGTGTGTGTGTGTGTAGGAGAATGCACATACATGTGCACTTCAGCAAGCATGCATTGCATTTTCCCCAATTACTATGGTCTTTCTGGTGAGGACAATATCCAAGTGCCTCCCCTGGTCTGGGTCACCTCCATGACTGACACCTCNACTCTCCACATACAATTCAGTCGGGAAAGGCCTGGCTGAGGGGCTCTATCCACCCATGGATGCTGACATGTCGAAGGACACCAGAAACACCAGAGTGGAGACCTCCCTGGAAGATTCTCCCTCCTCCAACAAGCCCCCTTCAAACAATTTCAGCCATGTGATCAGAAGTGAAATATGCCCATCTCATTTATTAAACTTCTGCCCAAACTTAGACATCAAATGTTTTATTAATATTTTCTATCATCCTTACAAGTTAAACCAGCCATGAAAATTACCTTCAAGAGGAAAAAAAAATGTTGAAAATGTATTCATTTACAGCAACTGCAGAACAGCCCTCCTTCAGTAATTTAATCAGGAGTGACTGAGGTGTGCCCTGGTACATTTCCTCCCATACAAATATTGAAATCTGTAATTAATGTCCATCAGGCCTGGGAGAATGATGCATGCCAGTCACAGCAAGAGTCCTGGAGCAGCCACCAGGCAGAGCTCCACATCCCATGCCTAGCATCCCAACTAAGACCTTCTCCAGCTCCGTGGGCAGGCGTCTCATTGCCTAGTGTGCAATGGGGCTTGGTGTGTCCTGTGGCTCAGGAGGGCAGGGAATACCCCACAAGTGGTCAGCCAGCCCTCTCTCCATATCCTTCCTCCACTCTGTACCCCTTCCCTTCCCTCTCCCCTCCCCCTTTCTTCTCATNTCTCTTCTTTCTCTTTCATCCCTTCTTCATCCACCCTTCCTCTCTCCTTCCTTTCTCTGCCATTCCTCCTCTATCCCTCTCTCCTCTCTCCCTCTCTCCTTTCTCTCCTTTTTCTTTACCCTACCCCTCCATTCTTCCTTCCTCTTAGTTTGTGTTGAATTTACCTTCTGGGAAAATCCTACCTCGTCAGGAGTATTTGAAATATTCCTTTCACTCTGTGGAATGAGAATTCCATCTTCCTTTGCTCTTAAAAAAGCATCTTCCTTTGCTCTTAAAAAAGCAAAGTTCTTGGGATGAGACTGTTTGGTTGAGACACCAAGGCATCTGTGAGCATGAGGAGAGCATGTTGCAAGACTCTGATGGGAGTAGAGAAGAGCTGGGGTACCAAAGACAGGCTCCAAGGGTCTACAGCCTCCTTCTGTGTTAGGATCTACGGGGATAGATCTGGAGTCCCCCAGGCTCCCAACACCTTCNACAGTAACTTGGTTCTTAGTGAGCCATTGGGATCATGAGTGGGGTCAGGCCCTATAAGCTCCAGGAGCCTCTTCAGGCTTCTGCTTCTTCACCCAGAACACTCCAAAGCTGGTTGTCCACCAGAAATAAGATAGCCAGAGTNTATCAGCCAGCTGTCATCCTCCAAGCCAAGCAGGGACCCGTAAAACAGACACTGCAGGTCTATATCTCCCTCCTAGGGAGCTGGTACACTGCTATCATGAAAGCTGAATAAGATGTGAAGCAGGTGCCCAACGAGGCTCCACTCAGACTAACACACCAGCAGGAGCAATGGGGGACACATGTCCTCCTCCGCCTCTCACCAAGACTATAAAATTAAGATCACATCATCCCTGATCACTGGGAAAGAAAATACTGCAAAGATGAATGGGCCAAGGGGTGTGGCTGCTTGGGGTCCCCAGTGGACACAACCACCATATGACCAAATATCTCATAGGAATAGCNTAAGGNTGGAAGNGNTTCTTTTGTGTCAAAGTTTCAGAGAGTTCCAGCCATGGTCAGTTGTCTCCATCTCCTGAGNCAGAGCATGGCGGTGGGAGTTTGCGGTGAAGGAGATCCACTCCNTCCTTGTAATTACCATCTATTTGTTCACTGTGCAAAGTGGTGGCTCATTATAGCTTTCTGCATGGATATTATGAACTCGGATCATATTCAGTCTCAATCCTCTCTTGCACCTGCCGGTCTCCTCCTTTTCTTCTTTTATGTCTTGTGCATTGTTTTTAAACTCTAAGCTCTGTGTATGGGAGGACATGAGATGCTGTCTTTCCGAGTCCAGCTTACTTTACTAATCATGATGAACTGTGGNTCCATCCATTCTTCTGTGAATNGNTGTCTTAGTCAGGGTTTCTATTGCTGTGATGATGGCTTATGCTTCCATATCAGAATCCATCAGAAGGAAGTCAGGAACTCAAACAGGGCAGGAACCTGGGGGCAGGAGCATATGCAGAGGCCATGGGGGTGGGTCCCAATTACTGGCTTACTCCACATGGCTTGCTCAACCTGCTTTCTTGTAGAACCCAGGACCAACAGCCCAGGGATGGCACCACCCACATGGTCTGGTCCCTCCTGCACCAATCACTAACTAAGAAAATGCCCTACAGCTGTATCTTACAGAGGCATTGTCGCAATTGAGTTTTCCCCTTTCAGATAACTAGCTTGTGCCAAGTTGACATAGGACTAGCCANGACAATGACATAATTTCATTCTTTTTAAGTTAAATTACTTTAATTTAAATTTTTTATTTTGGAGAATTTCAATCATAAGAAATGCATTTCCACCCTTCTTTCACCCTGCAAATCTTCCTGCACCCCTACATTCCAACTCAAATTCATGATTCTTCTTTATTATTGTTACACACACACAGANACACACANACACACACACATATCTATGTATAAATGTAATCTACTCCATTCCTTTAATGTTGCTTGTTTGTATATGTATTTAGGGCTGATGACTAAATAGGAATTGTTTAACCTATCTGGGGGCTCATTCCTGAAAAAACTGATTCTCTTTCTCTCAGCAGCCATTCGTTGCCAGTAGTTCCTTGGCGATAGGTGGTACCTTGTGAGATTTCCCCACGCATGGGGATTGGCATGTTGATGGGTGTTGTCATTATGCAGGTCTTTGTTTAGGCAACCACATTATTGAGATACTCTGGGTGCAGCTCCTCTGCCATATAGAGATGACACCATCTCACAGCAGATGTCCTGATCCTCTGGCTCTTGGACTCTTTCATCCTACTATTCTGTAATATTCCCTGAGCCTTTGGTGTAAGCATTGCATTACATTGTTGTTTTTAATGGCTGAATAAAATTCAACTGTGTATATGTCCAACATTTTCTTCATCCATCCGCCTGTTGACAGGCTCCTGGGTGGGTTCCATGATTTGGCTATTGTGAATAGTNCCTTAATAAACACAGTTGTGNGGGTATCTCTGTGGCATGCTGACTTAATGTTCCTTTGGGAGTATATTCCCAGGAGTGGTATAGCTGGCTCTTCGGTAATTCTGTTCTTAGATTTTAAGGAACCTCCATACTGATGTCCACAGTGGCAGCACGGATTTACATTCTGCCAGAAGTAGATAAGAGTCCCTCTTGCTGTGTATTCTTTTACTGACTATAGGCATTTTGATTTGAGTGATGCNGAATCTCAATATAATTTTGATTTGCCTTTCCCTGATAGCTGAAGAGGGGTGTATATGCAAAAATAAGTCCCTGTGTTCAGTTCATTTGCCCATTTATTGACTGGGCAAATTTAGTGTTTAATTTTTTGAGCTCTAACACATCAGATGTGAATATCTTGCAGGTGTACGGCTGGCACACTTTCTCTCCACTCTGGGGGCTGTCTCTCCACTCTGCTGATAGCTTACCTTCCTCAGTAGAATCTTTTAGATCCGATACAATCCTTTCTTGTGGACTCTTGCTGTTAGAGGCCTTTTCNGAAAGGCTTGGCCTTCGCCTCTGGCCTCTGTTTTGAAGTGTCTCCCTTCTGTTTCCCTCTGGCTGTTTCAAAGTTTCAGGCCTTACTCTGAGTCATCGATCTGTTTGTGCTGAGTTTTGCTCAGGGTGGGAGATCCTTCACTCTTCCATGTGAGGGTACCCGGTTTCCCCAGCACATGCTGGTCTGTCTTTTCTTGTCAAGCTGTTTCTGTCAGGTGTTTTTATTTCACACCATTGTCAAAAATCAGACAGAGGCNGAGTGCATAGTTCTGTGTTGTATATGAGCTGGTGGGAATTACTAACATCAATGTATAGAGAAGATACACTAACAACCCGTATGAAAGGATGTGCAAAGGGGTCTCAAATACTGATCAGCTTTTGTATGATGACAGCAATATCAATCATTACTACACTCTGCTACCAGCTGACACTTAACAAGTTGGGAGAATTTTTTAAAATTGATAAAACACTTTATATCATTATTAACTATTATCATCAATATTATTTTACTTATTGGTAAGATTATAGGGATAGAGGTATAATCATATAGGCAGACCTCATATATACATCTTAAGTTTCCTGTTTAAGTACATTTTTAAANATATTGAGACAATTAGGTAGACAATCAAAAAAAATAAGTTTTTTTATTTATAGTCTTTAAAATATATGCTATTACTCTCATTTTTAGGAATAAATCTACTTTCATATAATGTGAGATAAACTGTTCTAGTAACTGTTAGATTTGCACATCTTTTTGACTTGGGATATGAAAGTTTAATGCCTGTAAGTATCTAAGTGTCAGAGAAAGTATTGCTCGATGTCTCAGGGCATTAATTATAAATTATTTTAAAAACAACTTTATGAAAATTGCTTTCAATTGTGTATTTTTTCCATAAAATTAAAGCATTTGTTTTTTTTTTTAAAAAACCAGATGCCTATAGCTATGCAGATTTAATTCTGTATCCTCTATTTTTCCCCCCATTTTGGTTTGTGTGTCTGTTTTTGTACCAGCACTATACTGTTGTTTTTATTTTGTTTTTGAGATAGAGTCTCACTGTGTAGCTCTGACTGGCCTGGAACTTGCTGTGTAGAGCAGGCTGGCCTCGAACTCACAGAGACCTGTCTGTCTCTTCCTCCTGCCATACTGTTTTTGTTACAATGGCTGTGTAGTATAATTGAGTCAGGTACTATGANACTCCCCACACTGCATTTCTGATAAGAATTGCCTTGGCTATTCTAGGTCTTTTGTGTTTGCCTATGAATTTTAGAATTGTGTTTTTCTCTTTCTGTCAAGANTATTCATTAGAATTGGGTGGTTATTTCAATGAAGATATGTCTTGTTTTGGGTAATATAGCCTGTTTATGTAAACATGAAATATCTTTCCANCCTCTCTTTTTCTCCATTATTTCTTCCATATTTTTGAGCTTTTATAGCAGAGGTATTTTACCTCCATGGTTAGATTGATTTCTAGGTGTTCCAGTCTGGTTTGCTTTCTGAATTCTTTCTCAACGTGTTCACCATTAGTATATAAAAAAGTTTCTGACCTTTGTGTGTTGATTTTGTATCCTTGATTTGATGAAAGTGTTTATCAGGTCCAGGAGTTTCCTGGTAGAGTCTTTAGCTGGCTTGGTAGATTGACTTGACACTGTTCTTCCCTCTTTGTTCTAGTTAAGTTGTTTAAAGAGGATTACTGTTACTTCTTTTAAAATCTTGTAGAATTTGGCAGTGAATCCATCCAGTCCCAAGCTTCACTTTCTCTGAAGGCTGACACTGCAGCAGTAACAGTAACAGTTGTTTGTGGTCTCTTCTTTTAAGCTTAGCAGTTCACAATTGTCTAGAAATTTGTCCATTTCTTCTAGATTTTCTAACTTA
>LZPO01066422.1:20383-31964 GCA_001675575.1 Neotoma lepida | reverse complement strand
GAACTCACAGAGATCCACCTGCCTCTGCCTCCTGAGGTCTGGGATTAAGGCATGCACCACCACCACCCGACTCTTTTATTTATTTTAACCCAATCAGCTGTTCTGTGTCTTTTGGTTGGAGAATTCAGACTGTTTATGTTTAGGGCTGTTAGTGAGAAGTATGTACTGATTCCTATGATTTTGTTGGCTTTACTCCTGGTTGGTTTGAATAATGTTTTCTTCTTATTACCTTATTTATTTTAAGTATTTGCTAGTTTACAAGGTTGAACATTCTTCATTCTTTCTTAGTCTGTGTTTAGTTATCTATTGTTTCCTGAGCTTTTTGTGATTACCTTTCCTCCTGTGGGATTCATTTAAGTATCCTGGGAAATTGTGTCTTAGTGGTCAAAGTTGCTTTACTTTGTGTTTACCTTGGAAGGCTTTTATTTACCCATTCAGTTAAGAAATAACTTTGCACACTGATAAAAGCAGTTGCCAGGTAGTCANGTTGAAACCTCGAAACCTCGTTCTACTGTGTGATTTTTCCTTGGGAGAAGTCAACAAATGTTTATAGACAGCAAGTCAAGATCAGACCAAAATGAAGATTCTGCCAAAATTCTTCTTGGTGAAGCAATGAGCTCCCAGTTTGACTTGCAAATCAGTCACTTCTATAACCTTAAGGAGGAGATTTGAGAATCCCCTTTCTGAGCCTTGTGAATTATTTTACTTCTTGAATCNCAAAAACCTCCCTCTTCCCTCCAGAATATACTGCTACAATTCAGAGAAAGTTGACACAAAACACAATGCATGCTTCCCCAGATTTTAGGATTCCATTGTGGGGTCATGATACTCTTCTGTCTTTGCTTTTTTTTTTGAGTGAGTTTGTATTTTTCTCTTTCAGATTATATTAGTTACTTCTCTTTTGGTCATAGACTTTTAACTATTATGTATAATAGACAGCCATGTCTATTTGGAGTTATAAATACTTTCTATGCTTAGATGTCCNTATTTTTCCCTAGATGGGAAATTTTCTGTTACAATTTTATTGAACAGGTTTTCTATGCTTTTAGTTTATATCTCAGCTCCTTTTACCACACAGATTTTTANGTTTGGTCTCTTGATCATGCCCCAGATTTCTTGCAGCTTGTGCTCTTGCTCCCCCCACTTTATTGAAATTATTTCCTTTACCTCATCTTCCATCCCTGACACTCTATCTTCTACCAGTCCCAGCCATATACCTGAAGGCATCTAAGTCAGCAGCATACATCAACATTNTTTTCTATTTATGTTTTGTACCAATAGTCATAACAGCCAAGATATAAGACCAACCCAGATACTCATCACTGACTGAATTTTTTTTTTTATTTTCGGGACAGGGTTTCTCTGTGTAGCTTTGGAGCCTGTCCTAGAACTCACTCTGTAGACTAAGGTTGGTCTCGAACTCACAGGGATCTGCCTGCCTCTGCCTCCCAAGTGCTGGGATTAAAGGAGTGTGCCACCATCGCCTGGCTTCTGAAGTTTTTAAATGTGGTATATAAACACAGTGGAATTTTATTCATCTGTAATAAACAATAAAAATTTGTGATTTGCAGGAAAATGGGAGGTTCTACTTGATGTATTCTATTGGTGATGTTTTGCATTGATTTTTAAAAATCTGATCTATTGAGCTTNATTTCCAACATTTCTGTTTTCTTTTGCTTCTGCTTAATTTCTCCAGAATTTACAGTTCCTTGATGAGTTTATCATCTATGCTCCAGACTGCTTGCTGAGGTTCTGAGTTAACTCCCTTACTTCATTCATCTTCTCTTTTGAATTCTCTTTTGAGGTCATGGACTTTTGCGTTATTTTTTTTCTAGCATTTCCACAATTTTTATATCTTTGGATTTGACTGTTGAAGAGTTGTGAACTTTAGANGCATTCTATTACATATTTTTAAGAAATAAACTTTGGGTTTCTAAGTCATGATTTGTGCATGTTAGGATGGATGTCTCTGACACTTTGATTTTGGATTTTTATTTGTGAACATTATCTCTCAAGACCTCAATCCCCAGGATGAAACAGAGCAGAGAAAACAAATCACTATAATGATAATATCAAACAAACCCTTCAGGCTGATGTTGTATGTGGACTGAGGCCAGTATGGTAGAGGTCCATTGTCAGCTTTGGATCTGTGTTCACGTTAGAATCTTCCCATCTTTGCAAACCATNCATGGAACTTCNCAGCTTTTAGCACTAGCTTTAGAAGCTGACAGTTTATCTATTAAGAGGAGACAAATACTTCAGCCAAGGCATGCCCTTTGAGTATATTGGGAGTAAGGAAGCAAAATGGAACTGGACTCTCAGTCCCAGCAGTAGGGAGGCAACTTCAGAAGCCAAGTAAGCTGTGGGCTATGAGCTCAAGGCTCTTAGTTTTCATGGCACTCTTCAAGTGATGAGGCTTGCTCTTCTCAACAGAGGGTAAGATCAAGGCTCTCTGCATCCTTTACACTTAAGCTCTCTGCTGTTTAAACTTCCCTATGAGTCTACGTCTGATCTGCCCTTATTGTGTGTATCCAACCCCAGCACTGCAGCTTGGTGTTCCCAGTCTGTCTGGCTTTCAGTGACTCCTTGTTTTGAAGTGTCCAGACTAGCTCAGTCTGGAGAATGTTCTCACTTTCAAAATGGTTCCTGATTTCATCACCCAGAGCCACTGTCATATCAAATATAAACTTCCCAGAGCTGTTGGTTATCCTGTGGCCAGGACTACCAGTCTGCTGCACCAGGATCACTTTCTGGTAGTGATTCAGCCCTGTCTGGCCCCAGAGAACCAGGCCTGGAGCTGTGGGCAGCTTCCCACTTTTGTATATATGGCCTTTCCATTTCTCTAGGCTTTCCAGCCACTACTGCTTCTTTGGTGATTCCTAGTTAGTTTCATCTCTTTCTGTCATCCAAGCATGATCTGTCCTTGTTATCTTGACTTTTCAGTCACAGAGGCACATGGGACCCCAGAAGAAGATCTTTATGGGCAAAGAAAGCTGTTGAAAGTGCTCTCATAGGAAGAATCCTGGGAAGGACCTACTTCCTCCAGCTAGGCCCAACCTCTTGCATTTGACCATCTCTCTATATCACCATTGCATGACCCATTAAGGATTAATCCATGCTTCCCACCAGAGAGCTCTTATGACAGAACCCTCTCTGGAAATACTCTCACAGATACCCCTGGAGTTGTGCTCAATTAATTCTTTGTGTGTTTCTTAACCCAATGAAGTTGACCAAGTTACCAACATCCAGAGATGGACCTGCATCTTCACTAGCTTCCTCAAGTCACAGTCTGGCAACTCACAGGCCAAGGGAGTGCCCAGTCATGGTATAGACCAGGAAATCAAGGCTCAGACACCAGCCATGCCTTGTGTGGATCNACCGACAGTGACCATAAGCCTTGACTCATCCCNACTGGTCTGACCCCAGCAGGTNACTAGGCATAGGATTCTTTCTCTTCTATGGTCACACCAAATGATGCTCTACAACAGCATGCACAGTCTGGCTGTGTCTGCTTTCCCTCTGTTTGGGGATCAACTTCATGACTAATGAACCTTCAAATTCATGGAGTGATCACACCCCAGTCTTCCTTACCACCCCTAGCCTGAGCTTCCACATCTCTCATTGTATCTTCCTTCCTGATTGGCAGGACTCTAGGAAGAGTCATGCAATTGTGGGCATCACAGAATTTGTCTCTCATTGTCTGGCTGGTTTGAGACCATGAGTGGATAAGTTGTGCTCTCTTCAGCAACTTCAAGAGAAAAATCTTTCCTGCATCTCCAAGTTTCTGGTAGCTCCAGTGGTGGCTTATGGACAAATCACTCTGGTCTCACGATGTCTGCTATGGTTATTTCCGCAGGGATTCATAGCCATGGGTAGTGACAAACTAAGTGCCACATCTCCNAGTATGTCACCCATTGCCATTCTGCTCAGAGCACCAAAGGGCTATTAGGTACCAGCTTCCATTCTGCCCAGGTCACAGAGAGGTCATTGGGTGGCAGCTTCAAGTGGGTTCTATTTGCCATGTCCATCTATGCAGCTTTGTAGTCTGAGTTGATGAGGCTCCCATTTCCCCAAGTCAAGAGCTCAATCCCTTTATTGTATTTCATATTTTCTGAGCATCCTTGGCACTCTGCGTGGAAGCATAAACAGATGCAAATGATATATAAGCAATAGAGCACTCTCCTCTAGGAGTTCCCAGCCCCTAAGAGACCTGGCACAAATTGACATGGTGCCTCTAGACATGTAGATGGGCAGCTCAGGGGTCTCTATGTTGGAGAGACTCAGCGGACATCCAAAGAGGTTTCACTCTGGCTGGGGCATCAGGGAGGGAGAGGAGCCCTTGGGTAGAGTAAAGATCCAGGGCATTGAAGCTGGAGCTGGCAGGAATGGGATTTCTTGAGCTAGTCTAGATCTCACCGGTGGAGTGGCTAACAAACTTACACAGGTGCTGAAATGACCCGGACCTGATGCCCACAAATGATAGCACATGGACTGTGAAAATTCAGGTCATCATCACCAAGAACTTGGGAGCAGTGTTTTGTACAGTTCTGCAGGACATCTTCTCATATGATGGGCCAGAGGAACAATGAAGCTCTTGCTGGAGTCTCTTACCACTTCCTGAGTATCCCCAGTTGCCTGCATAAAAACCCAACTAAAAGATATTGAAATCAGACCTGGGCACAGTGTCTCACTGGAAGCAATCAGGGGACTTTCTAAAGGGTGGTTCCACTTTGGAGTGCCCTGGGCATCTGGCTTGGGGATGATGCAGGTTTCAAATNTACACATATACAAATAATCACATCAGTTGCTGAAACCAATATGCTGTTTACCTGACTTCCAAGCTTAACAGAGTATCTTGTGTTGTACTTGGGAATCCTGTTTCATAGGCACNCNTCTAGCCAATCACTCAACAATAGCAAATCAATAGACAATAAGTACATGCTGCAGGTTGTGGTAGAGTGTTGGGGAGGACTTCAGCCAGGTGGGAGAGAGAATGAGTTTGTGCATGCATGGTACATACACCTGNGTGTGTGCATGCATCTGCATGGTACTTGCATGTGTGAATGGGTTTAGTCACATGNACCAGGGAACTGTGAGCCACCTGTGCCCCTGTGTGAGGTACCGTTCCAGAGCAGGGACTTGTCTTCACTCCCAGGGCCACCTGCAGCCCCTCCAGGGCCAGGCTCATCAGCTCATAGGATGGATATGTCTGTGGCTGGAGAGTCTTCTTGGACAGGCTGAGGCTGAGCAGGAGCCACCCTGATGAGCAGGACTTTGCCAAGTTGGAAGATGCCAGAGTGACAGTCTCATCAGGGGAGATGAGAACACAGGACAAGGAAGGTGCTGATGACCACCAGGTGTCTCAAACTCCAGCAGCCTGGCAGGCAGCCTGGACCTGCCTGGACCTTTCTCAGACCTCCAGCTCNATGTGGTGGCTCTTCATGAGCCAGTGTGCTAGGGTCCAGCAGCCTTTGTGACCTTGATAGAGATGTCTTTTCTGCCTGCAGTCACATTCACTCCAGAGCCTGATCCATGGGCTCTGAGGGGGCACTTCTAACAGCCCATCTGTCCACACAGCACTGTGTGAAAGCTGGAGATTGAACTGCTGGAAATAGTGAGGAGGGGCCAGCCCTGTGCCCTGGTAGCAACTGTGTGCTGAACAGGGTACGTGTAGGGGGGCACATCAGGTTATCAGTNCAGCTAGAGGGGAGCCTTTAAAGGGACATAGGGAGGTTGAGAAAGCAGAGTGAATAATGATGTTTGGTATCATTCCTGTCAGGATTCTGGGGTGTGGGGTTGTCTACCCCAGGGAGATACAGGACAGAATGTGAGGAGCTGCTGGCTTGGCTGGGACACACCGAATGTAGCTGGTTCATTTTGATACATAGCTCTCTGCCAGGCCAGTCTGTGCCTGTAGTTCAAATGCACATGCTTCCTCCCTTACACACAGTGACAACAGCTCTCTAACACAGGCTCACAAGGTTAGCCAAGGAGGCACCCAGATTTGTGTTACTCCTACTCCTATCTCTCCAATCTCCCCTAAGCATCACTTGCCTCTGCCCACATCTACATGGCNNCTTGGTCATCGTGTAGGCCAGTGAACTGTTGGCTAGAAGGGACCTTGCTCTGGCCACACAGCTCATCTCCCTAGCCCCAGCTGCTCCCCTCCCTGGGGGCTCTCACACTAGAGAGGTGCTCCTCGTAAAAGCCCAATCTAAATTCTCCAGGAAACTTCAAGAGGACCCAGGTGGCTGAAGATGCAGTCTCTCCCATAGTAATTGAGNCTGGGGCCTCTGCCACCAGTAAGTAAAGCTGTTCAATGAGTCCCATCCTCTTAGATCAGGAATGGAAGCCCAGCTGCCCTGAGCTCTGCCCTTCCAGGGCTCAGGTCCTCACATCAGATCTGCTGGCTCTGATCCAGGGCTGNGGCCCCAGACTCCCTCTCTGCCTCTCATGTGCTTTCCTGTCTCATATCTACCTCTCCCGCACCTGTGTCTCCTATGGCTTGGAGGCTGGTCTTTCTCTTTTCAAATGACTTTCTCTGAGCACAAGTGAGAGACTACATTAGCTTTGTTTCTTTTCTGTCAAGACATGATTATTTCCCATGACTGTTTTCTAATACTCTAGGCCCTGGTGAAGTTGTACCCCAATGCTGGGGCTAGCGTAAGTGGAAGACTAAATCCCATGTATGATTCTCTCTGTCTTGTTCCCACCATCACATGGCAGCAGAGGCCTCAGCATCACCCCACAACACTAGATGCATCCTAATGGGGAAGTTGAGACAGGGTTAGTGGGGACTGACCAGAGCCAAGCAAGACTGGGATCAGCACCTGGGACAGAACATCAGGACTCTGAGACATTCGTGGGTTTTCCATACAGGTGTTTCTGGTCCAGAGGGGGTGGGGTGAGTGGAGTCTGGTGATTCTAAGCAGAAAATAGGAGATGCTAGGCAGTTCTGTAGACATTGGCTAGAGAGGTTCTGGTGTACACATGTCATTGTCCAGATGGGTATCAGAGCCAGGCTGGGACACTGACACTGGCTTAAGGAGCTGGAGCTAAATCAAGTCTGTCATAGTTGGCTGTGGTGCTCTCTTCCTGTATACACTGATCTCCCTGTAAAGCCCCAAGGGCAGGCAGAGGCAAGAGTGTGGCTTACAAAGGCAGCCAGGGATCCAGAGTGTGGTGTCTTGGCCTCAGATGTAGGAGCATGTTCTCATGGGACTATCTACTGTCAGACCATTGAGGGGTGATAGTCTGATGGAGGGGACAAAGGGAAGCTGTGGTCATGGTGACACAGGTATCCAGCCCCATTGCCCTTGGGGTGCTAGAGAGGTATGACATTTTTGGCACAGGATATTAAGGTACAAGTGAGGTCACTGAATAGACAAGATGCAGGACAGGAACCAGAGGTGACAAGCCATTCTGTTTTAGGCTCATGTTCCTTATTTCCAAACTCCAGAAACCTGTAGGTATCCTGGGCCTGACTCTCCTCACCTGTCTTCTACCTTGCTAAAAAAATACCATATGTCCTAGAGATCTGTGCCTCTCCACGTTAAAAGTGCTCTCCTATCCATGGGGCATGTAGTTATTTTAATTAAGAATATACCAGGGCTAGAGAGATGGCTCAGCAGTTAACAGTACTTGCTGTTCTTACAGAAGATCTGAATTTGGTTCCCAATACCCACATCGGACGGCTCACAACTGCCTATAAGTCCAGCTGCAAGGCATCCATAGGCACACACACACACACACAAACACACACACACACACACCCACACACACACAGAGAGAGAGAAAGAGAGAGAGAGAACACATACACATTCTCACATAAATAAAAATAAAAATAAATGTTTAAACAAAAGAAAACACATTCTCTAGGTCTTAGTTACCATGGAGACCGGCACACATCCTCAAATAGAAGCTTTGTTGGTGACATTTGCCCCCACTGCCCAGCCCTCTTCTGCCACACCTGGGTGTCTGAGGGAGGTCTCCATTCCCACGTGTCAGCATGCTAATTTTGTTCTCCTTTCCTGTGAGATGCACAGAGCAGGCCACCTTCATTTGCATAATTTGTGCTGGGATATCTGCTTGGTGCAGCCAGCCTGCTCCCCAACAATCCCATCCAGATTGGAGCCTCGGCAGCTGCAATCCATCATGCTTGGACTCCGGCCTGCGAGCTGGTGATGGCTGTCCACTCTCAGGGACTGGCCCGGCCCAAGCCCCAGCGAGAGCAGTGATTGATTAACGCGCACAAGCCGAATTACTCTCTGTAATGGTGATGAATACAGCCCGGCCTTTCTGGCAATGATGGTTGTTTATCCATTTTCAGACCCACGAACAGCAATCAAGTTTCCTCAGCTGGTTATTAATTACCACACAGCCCTTGGGTGGGGAGATGCAGCTTTCTTTCCAGGGGTCCCATCTGTCATGGGGAAGTTGCGAGGGCAGGTCTGCACCGAGTCTTTCCGTGTGAAAAGAATCTTTCCAGCCTGAGCGTCCCAATGTCAAATGGGTTCACACTGTGTATTCTGAGATCATCATAAGCAGGAGCCTGCTTGAGATGGAGATCTGGATGCTATTAGATGCAGTGGAAAGGGGCTCTGTGCTGATGGGCCATGCCCACCTGGGGACTTATGTGTCTCCTGAATTGCAAGCCAACATGATTGTCCTTTGGACTGAGACTAGCCTTGTTAACTGGCCTACCNGGCCCTCCCCTGATAGGCCTGCACCTGGCTTTTTTTTTTCAGTTTATAACAGCAGGGTTCTCATGGTGCCCAGGATAACAATCAGAGAGTGTGGACAGCTTTGCTTTGAAAGAAGGTAAATCTTATTAAAACTGCATCTTAGGCTATGAGTGTGGCTCAGTTAGTAGAGCACTTGCCTAGCCTNCCCAAACCCATGGGTTGGATCCTTGGCACTATTTGAGCTGGGAATGGTGGTTTGTGGATGTAATTCCCAGCCCTTAGGAAGTAGAGGCAAGAGGATCAGGACTTTGAGGTCATCTTTGGCTAACACAGTGAGTTTGAGGGTAGCCTGAGCCACATGAGATCCTTTCTTAAAACAGAAACCCTTCTTCATCTTACAAGTGGGGAAACTAAGTCACAGTTCCAGGAAGCTTCTTGTATTTGAGATTTACCTGCCATGAGACACCTCCAGGTATTCTCTGTGCAGNTTCCCATCAGGATGGCGGAACACTCTTCACAAATACGTGGAGGCTGGTTCATGTGACCAGCCTTATATGGACGTTCAGGGACATACCTGGTCCTCCCTGTATCTGTCTGATGAAATGGACGGCCTGAGGTCCCATGATTTTNTGCTTGTCAGGATGAAGGAAGCATTCTGGGGTCCCCATGAGGCTCAGATCTTGAAAGTACAGCAGGCAGTAACCAGCATGCNGTGTTGAATTCCTGTGCTGGGGAGCCCTAGATCCTAGGCAATGAACTCTGTCCTGAAATGTCTACTCCAGGTTGAGGGGGAGGAGAGAAGCACTCAGAGTTTTTGTCCCAGTCATTATGAATTGTCCTCCTTCTCAGAAGANGTATTTCTTTCTCCAAACACTATCTGCAAGGAGACATAAGGAGTGTCTACTTATCTTAAAGGCACGCTCTGGGAGAACATGATGTATGAAAATCAGGATCTACACGGCAGATACGTTTAGGGGACATTATTCATCTTGCAGAGAAGCCAAAGAATCTGTCTTGCAAGAGGACACNCAGGTTTTCTTCAAAGGTAGCTGTCCTGTGCATGNAAATATTTATTTAAAATTCAAATATTCCTTTGAGTAGGAACACTCCGAGGGTGCATGGGAGACCTGGAAGNTCCAGGGCTTCTAGGANAGAATCAATCCACTGATGGACAGATAGAAATTGCTGAGTGACTTCTCAGCAGTGCNATGCTACAGGCTACAGGAGAGCTCAGAGGGACCTGAGTAGGGTTTNGTTGGGGTTGGTACATCAAGTCTGGCCTGGTAGGTCTTGGTTAAGCCCTGGGACTGGAGAACTACAGCCAAGAGAGCCANAGGTCTGTGATANCTGCCTGGGAGCAGTCTGGANGGACAGCTGGGAACAGCTGCAGAGGAGAATTAGATGGGCAGACCTCAGTCTGACCTTCTAGACATAGTGCCCAGGGATCTAGTTTCATGTCGGTAGACAAGAGGAGGCTCTGTGAAGGNCTTCAGGGTCAGGGACACTGGGGAGATGGAGAAGTTGCTCCAGGGGCTTCCTGAGCCTCAGCTGGAACTTCCAGGCTNTCTCCTACTGTTCCTCTGGGCTACAAGCAAAGGTCCCAGAAAGACAAGGAANGTCCTTGCTATGAACTTGCAAGTTCTCAATTGTCCCCAGGTGATGAAAGGTAGAAAGACTCACAAATAAGTGACATGGACTGGACCATGGTGGCCACACAGAGGGCTTTGCTGACTCATAGATTCANNAACTCCTGGGATCTTTATTAGAAAAACCCAAGCCTGGCAAGATAGAGCACAGGAAAAGAGATTGGGTTCTAGCCTCTTGGGGTCCTTCCTTATGGGGCTATCAGCACATACCGATGTCTGTTTTGGTTTGTCATGGGACAAGCAAGCAGAACAGAGGTCCAGAGGGACAAACAAGACATACCAGGTGCTCTGTCACATAGATGTGACCCCTGAGAGTNCATAAGACCTGTGTGTGGCTTATGTCAAGACTCTGAGGTAGAAAGAGATCACGTCCACAAAAAAACTACAAGATACAAGGACAGTTTGGGGGACACTTGGGGACAGGGACAGTGTTGGATCCACAATAAGGAAGACCAGAGTGGCAGTCTGATCTGCCACTGCTTGATCTAATGTTCTTTGTGGCTTCAATGGCAGCCATGTGAGCAGCAATGACAATGGAGATGAGATGAGTGAGTTGTAGAATGTCCTGCCTCCTCTGGNAAATAGGGACTCTGCTGAAGCAGGGAGNATGCAGGGATGGNTTTGGGAGGCTTTAGAGGAGGACTTGGGAGTGATACAGACCTGTGGATTCAGGAGGTGAAGACCATGTTTCTGGTGTTGAGCTGATACTAACAGCCCTGAAGGAAAGCTCAAGAGCCTCTGTGAGCTGATAAAGATACCAGCTGNCATATTGATATTTCAATNTGCATCTTAGAGAAGACATCAGGCTCNTGATAAGAGGCTTCCAGATCAGATGGAACCACAGTGATGGCTGGAGTGAGAATTGAGAAGATGCCCCACCCTGAAGAACCACATCCTGGACTCCAGGAAGGCCTGGGTGTCTGGCCTAGGCTTCCTTCACCAGGGCCAAGAAGATGGAACTATGACATCCCAGACAGTGAGTGGCTCTGGGACAATTCCAACCCATGGGTCACCTGAATGGGACACAGGACAGAGAATATTGAGTATATTAAAACAAAGACATTCGCTNGGGTGATGTGATGTTAACCTTAACTTGACTGGCTATAGAATCANCNTGGAAACACTCGTCAGGGTGGGGTCTGTGAGGGTGTTTCCATACAGGTTTAACTGAGAAGGGAAGATGCACCCTAACTGCGGGCAACATCATCCTACTGACTAAGGTCCCAGGCTGACTTAAAGGAGATGAAAAAG
>LZPO01066421.1:130342-181121 GCA_001675575.1 Neotoma lepida | reverse complement strand
GCCGACACCTACAGAGCGGTCTGGGCCTCCCTACGTGCTCAGGTTGCACCACTGCCAGCGGAGCTAGCTGAGCTGTAGCAGCCTCTGCTCCATGCCTCCTATGTGGGCGAGGCATGGTGGAGGCTGGAGAGGGTTGGACGCTGGCTATTGTGGCTTCGTGAGAGCGTCCGGGAAGGCGGGGCGATGTGTATAAGAGACAGGGTGGAGGCTGGAGAGGGTTGGACGCTGGCTATTGTGGCTTCGTGAGAGCGTCCGGGAAGGCGGGGCTGAGAGGGAGGCGGAGGCTGAGCAGGCCACAGAACTGGAGCAGAAGATTGACAGCGAGAGGGTGAAGTGCTTGCAGGAAGTGGAGGAAAAGAAGCCAGAGCAGGAACTCAAAGCGGCTGCTGATGGGGTCTTATCTGAAGTAAGGAAAAAACAATCGGACACTAACAGAATAGAATGGTGGACATTTGCGTGCTTTAGAGAAATTGAGGAAACTGAGGAAAGAAGCTGCAGCAAGGAAAGGGGTCTGTCCTCCTGCCTTAGCAGGTGAAACTTTCGAGCACCATCTTCAGAGGCTGAGAAAACTCATTAAAAAGCGCTCTGAGGGCCGGANAGATGGCTCAGAAGTTAAGAGCACTGNCTGCTCTTCCAGTGGTCCTGAGTTCAATTCCCAGCAACTACANAGTGGCTCGCAACCATCTGTAATGAGATCTGGTGCCCTCTTCTGGCCTGCAGGCACACATGCAGGCAGAATACTGTATACATAAAAAAAATAAATCTTTTTTTAAAAAGCACTCTGAACTGTATGAGGCTGAAGAGAGAGTCTTCCTAGTTATGCTAGGAGAACAGGAGGAAAAGAGGAAAAAAGAATTAGAAAAGGAACCGAGAAAAGAGAAAGAGAAACTTTTACTTCAGAAATGAGAANTTGAGGCCAAGTTCTTTGGAGAATCAGATGAGTTCCCACTTGCTCAATTCTTGCAGCTGTTCCACGGGTAAAACACTCCCTGCCTGAGCTCATTCACATAAGGCATGNTTGGGATCAGTACCTGGTCCGATCTGATCATCCTAAAGGCAGCTCTGTTCCCCAAGGATGGGTCCTTCTCCCATGTTGCCCAGCAAAGACATCTGGGCAATTGCCATTAAGATGCATTAAGAGGCTCCAGGAGTGTGTCCCGCAGGGGAGCACTGCAGCTCTAGATATTAGTGATGCTATCCTGTCATGCTGTAGTCTTCTGCACAACTTAAACTCCACNCGGCATTGTCCTAGCTACAAGTCCTGATTCTTTCTGTTCTCTGCCCTCACCAGAGGTGCCTCTTGCAGCAGGAGATAGTAAGGTGTTTCAGGAAAGGGCCTGGATGAACTGAGGTTATTAGCACGGGCAGGGGCCTTGGCTCACTAAATCTGCCTCTGTTTTGAGGGGCTTGGTCTAATGTGGGCTGCTCATTTGCTCTAGCTTTGTTGTATATTGGTGGGTAAATACAGTCAGCACTTGGTTATTCCTTGAAGGTGTTCATTGAGTAGAGTTAGCAGCCACTGCTCCTGATCTTCCCATACCAACTGCCCTCCAGCTCCCAGGGGTACAGGTCAGAGTTTGACCTACAGTTCTGTTAAACCCAGTTTTGGTGCAGTTGGGAGGCTGCTCNTGAGGATGATGGCAATGGTTGTAGATTGGGCTGTTAGGAATGCTGACATCTTAGAAGTGTTGTCCTGTGGAGAGCTTAGAAAACCTGACAAGTGCCTAATTTCCTAAAAGCTAAATAAATACCATTTTCACTTTGTTGTGGTTCAGCATGGACCCCGTGTGTCTGCAGTTTTTCATGTCTCAAAGTTGTAGANTAGGTGATTACTTAAAAAAGAGCTATGGGCTTCTTGGACAAAACATCAGGGGGACATAGGCTGCTAGAAATGATATGCTAAAAATTATTGGTGCACATCTCCTTAGGAGTAGAAAGATTTGAGCAGAGAGAAAGCCATGGCTCAGGTAGTCATGGGAGGTGCATTTCCTCACAGAGTTTGAGAGTCCCCCTTTCTGAGTTTGCACCCATGGAAGGCTTCAGAGAAAGCTGAAGCACATCCAGAGCTGCTGGGCATACAGGAGAAGGATTCTGAGAGTACACATTAGCACTTGTCCTGATGGGCCATGAAGGATACTTTACTGGAGATGCATCAAGTGAATGCAAAAGACTTTGAGCAAAAGCCTGTAAGGTGTCTCATCTTTAGCCTTGAGAGGCTTGACCTACAAAGCCCCAAAGAAGCATGGNTACACTTGTTTTGAAAAGGCTATTACAATCCATGACCACCTTCCTACCATGTGTCTAAGGGCAGCCGTGGCCTATGGGTCCTGCCTGAAAGATGTGCTGAGGAAAAGGTGACACAGAACTTGTGGCAGTGGTCAACTGAGTGGTCAAACTTGAGACCCATGCCATGAGGTAGAGCCCATGCTTAACACTGCCTGGAGGGCCAGTAACTGGAGGCTGGACAGCCCAGAGACCTAGGAATAGAATATTCTTATTTCCTGAGAGGTATTAGAAAACACGGGTATGTTTCTCAANAAGTTGGGAAAGCTACTATCCAATGTCCTGCTTGTGTTGAAGAATCCTGCTTGTGTTGGGAATGGCAGTCTCTTCTCCTCATAGCTCAATGATGCAGAGGAACCCTGTGGAAGGGCACGGGAACCATACACTTAGGGCAGGCAAAGTGCCTTACTTTCAAAGATCAGGCAGGATAATCAGAGGCAAAGGAGTCTGGGTATTAGGAATGAGTGAGGTGAGCTGAGTCTCAACCTACATCAAAATCCAATATGATAGCTGTCCACAGATAGACATGGAGCTGGATGAAAACTACCGAGTCTGACATGTTTTGTTGGGATAGAAGTGACTGATACTCCAGGTGGAATTCTATGGTTCCCTTTCTTCAACTGCAGCCTTTCCTAGCTATACTGTCCTGTGGCTGTTGGGATGCTGAGTGCCCTGACACCCCAGTAAGCCAGATGTGCTGGCANTNGGGATCTACAATGAGTCNTGTCACNAGCCACAGNAGTNAGGCTGCATGTCTGTCCCTTCAGCCTGCTACAGTGTCCCTGTATTTCCCCCACCAGGTGCCCTTGTTCAGCAGGACCTCTTCTGCCTGCCTATTTGACAACCACGAGGCTCTTTACTTTTCTGCAGCCAAGAGCTCTCGCTCTGCTCTGCTTTCTCTCTTAGCAGTGCTATTCCCTTTGAATGTATGAAATAACTTGCTGGTCATACCTAGTGTTTATTTTCTGTCTCCCTGCTCCAAGCTAACTCTCACAAAGGTGTGTGGATGCTCAACTCTTGTTCATGCATGCATTCCACAAGCCTTGCTGAATAAATTAAGAAATTTGACCACTAATTAATTAGCAATTAACCAGCCACTAGGTGGCTAGAGAGATGGCTTGGTTTCATATTTAACTATTAATAACACACATCCAGCTTTTTACATGGGTACTGGAATCCAAACTTAGGTCTTCGAGCTTACACAGCACACACTTTATCTTCAACCATCTCCCCAGACCCCCTACTTCTCATACTTATCTGGACCTCAGCATGGAGCAAATACAATAATCTGGTAAAGGATGTAAAATAATTGAATGTTTTTAATGGAGTTTTAGATTCAGAAAAGGAGACATAAGTATATATCTTAATACTTTTTAACAAAAGTATTACTTTTTAACAAAAGTGAAAAGTCATACAGAAGGTCCTGAACCTCAAGAGTCCTGGGGACCCACGTTTTCAAAGTAAAGGGGTTTCTGCCCTGGACACACAAGCCACGTCAGGCTGGCTAGGCCTCATCCCAAGAGAGCGTGCCAAAGGTTAGGCCAGAAGCACACATACAGTTCCACAGTGTGTTTTTCCTAAATTGTAATGCGTTCGTTTTTCAAATCAGTAAAAACATTTTTAAAGCTTTAAAANTAATCAGGAAGTCTTGTAGCCTATGGTTATTCTTATTTGTTTATGGCCAATTTGTACATATGTTTTATATAGTTATAGCCATGGTAAACACAAACTTTTATGGCAGGACTTTTTAGCATAACATATTAGAATAATGTTTTGTTGCTACATATATTTCATATGTTCCATTTTTATTTTATTGTCTTATTTTTTTAATTCACAATTTTGGAGGCTCTCTCTTTTTTAAAAAATTAATTTGTGTGTATGGATATTTTGCCTGCATGTATTTCTGTGCACTATGTGTGTGTCTGTTGGACCAGGAGGCCAGAAGAGGGCATAGATTCCCTGTAACTGGAGTTACAGATGTTTGTGAACCACCTTGTGGGTGCTGTGAATTGATCATGGGTCCTCTGGAAGAGGAGACAGTGCTCGTAACTGCTGAGACTCTCATCAGCCGTTATGTTCCATCTTAAAGTAACTGCATGTTATCACATTGAGCAAATATCTTGTATTTAATCATCCTTCAACCACCAGATTGAGTTTGTTGTCAAATATTTACTAAAAATTTCTGTAGTGACTTTGTTTTACAGTAACACAGATGTGTTGAAAACAATTTTTAGCAATGGACTAAATATTTTCAGACATTTTAAAACTCTAGCCAGGCTAATAGTCTCATGTTTTGTTTTTTTAAGCAGACAGACAAAGGATGCAATGTAACACTGAAGTTTCAAAATCTTGGTCCAGATCTGACATCAAAATCTTAAAGCAAATGAACTCCCAAGGTGCCTTTTAAGTTCCCTATTATTAGCAACAAAGGACAACCCGAACAGCCTGCGTGCACCAGACCATAGGAAGTGAGCCTGCTGTGTCTGTTTGGCCTGCATGATATTTATGATTTCTGAAGGACATCTGAAGGTAGAGAAGATGCCATCAAGCTAGTCAAAGCCCTCCTCTCTCCCCATGTACATGCATGTGCACATGTGCTCACATATACCTGTACAATTCACAAAAAGAAACACATGACTCACAGCACAACCACATACACTCAGCTACACATACATGCACACATAGACACACAACCATACAAACAAGGCACAACACAAATGCATGATACACGCAGGCAACCACATATACATTAACAGGTATACATATAAATGTGTGCACACACACACACACCCTTTCGCCTTCCTGTAATCTACTTGACCTGCAGAGGTGCCTGAGTTTGTGTTGCCTCTATTAATCAAGTGTTAAGAAATGGAGAACCACTGAAGTGACTCTGTGGTATATGCAAAATGAGTAAATTTAGGAGTTAATGCTGTCCATAGCAATGAACAGTTGACTGTAAAAAATGATCATGTAGACTCAGATATGTGCATACTTTGAATGTGTAAAAATCATATTTTTAATTGTTCTGTTTCAAAAATTATGCCCTTTTTTGAGATTGCCTAAGACAAGAAAAAAGGAAAAAAAGGAACCTGGCTAAATAATAATGATATTAGACTTAGGAGGACAATTTCAACTTTTTAAGTTCTTCACATCTGTGACATCTGGCTCTAAAATAAAAATAAAAGCAATTCAAATAATGTACAAAAACAACCAAAGCTGGGATGATATGTAGGAGAAAGTTTGTCCGGTCCCACCCGGGTCCCACGGCCACTTAGACCCAAGTAAACACACAGAGGCTTACATCATTTTTAAACTATGGCTGTGGCAGGCTTCTCACTAGCTAGCTCTTACATTTAAATTAACCCATTTTATAAATTTATGTCGCCACATGTTCCACGTGGCTTTACCTGTGTGCCGTTACATGCTGTTCTCTAGATGGCAGAATGGCATCTCTCCAACTGTTTTCTTCTTCTCTCCCCCCCTAGTTAGAATGTCCCGCCTAACCTTATTCTGCCTCACCATTGGCCAAACAGCTTTATTTATCAACCAATCAGAGCAACATATTTTCAGAAAGACATTCCCATCAATGATATATTCAAAAATTTGTATTGAAACATGAAAGAAAGTAACATTTTGAAAGAGAATCTCTCATCACATTGCCTAGTCTGCTTTTCCAGAGACCCCTCCCTGGTACTGTCTAGCCCTGTAGAATTCCACCTTTGTTTCCTGGGATGATGCCAAAGGAGTCTTTACCCTTGAATTAATGTGTCTTTCAGAGACTTAGGACACTAAACTGCCATCAAGGTGCCCCGTCCTCATTATGTTGCCTATAACATCAGGAACTCAGGAAATAACAGGGTCATGAAACAGTTTTAGGACATTACAGTGTGAACCTGAACAACTTTAAGAAGCTAGTTGTGGTTTTATAGATAATTCTGAAGTGTCTGTTTAAAATGCTTACATTCACTATATAAAAATTAGCACTGTGATAATCCAATATTTACATAAATTCATATCTAGTCAGTTTCCATACTGATTATGGGTTCATCTTTTTCAAATATTAAATTAGTAAGCATTGAGAAACTTCAATACATAATAATTTATAGAAGAATCAATACATTGACTAATTCAGGCATTTGTTACCCAATAAACAAAACGTGAATAGGCTTTGTACATATTACTTTATTTTACCAGAGGGAACTCAGCCTCCCCAGCATTTTCAGCTTGGAACAAAGCAGGTGCTCAATAGATAAATATGGCTGAGGGAGGATCAAATACCTCAGGCAAAGCTGGGAGGTGATTTGAGAGAAAAACTTGATTTTGATGACATTTGAATCTATGGTTTTGCTTTGACGTCTGGAATCAGACAACATTCATTCTGTAAAATAGAATAGTGTTCCAATGAGCTGAGCAGACTGGTTCTAGAAACAGAAAGATCTTGAAGGAAGCAGAAACAAACAAACAAAACAAAAACAAAAAGGACATTGGCTGTTTCAAAATTACCCTTCTTGTATTGCAGAGACAAGATGGGAGAACAGGAAAACAACTGATTAGCTAACATCAGGGGATTTCATGTTGTTTCTTTGGTACAAGGAGTAAGACACAAAGAGCATCTTTATTGTTCTGATTTAAATTGCCTGTTAGGGAGACATGCTGCTGTCTTGCCAAGTCAGATAGAGGAGTGGCTCATTTCAGCTTGGTGGTATGCAGCCTGAGTGAGTCTCTCCATTCTCTTTGAATAAGTCCCTAGGGCCTGTGCAGGACTTTAAACGATGCCTGTCCTCTGCCTTATGCTCCCTAGTTAGAGGGTGAGCTGCTTCTAGACTTTGACCTTGGGTAAAAGATGTCATCTCTGCCCTGAGTAAGTTTCCTTATCAGGGAAATAGCAGTAGTAGTGATGGCACGGGTGGGCATGAGCTTTAAGAAGTGTGCATAAATTTGGATTAAAGGCAAGGGCCATGAAGTCTGGCTCATGATTTTATTTAGGACTCTGTATCTTGACTAAATCTATTTCTGGGTCTTTCATCGTGTGGCTCAATACATATCTCTTTGTTTGCTGCACTAATTTGAGTTTGGATTTCTCATTTGCAACCCAGTAGTAACAAGGAAGCAGGTCTCAGCTGACAGTGGTTGGCGAGATCAAGAATCTAAGCCAGAAAGGGTTTAAATATTTAATAGGTTCAAANGAGTGCTGGGATTAAAGGTGTGTACCACCACCACCCGGAGGGCGTGAGCTTTAAGAAGTGTGCCTAAATTGGGATTAAAGGCAAGCGCCATGAAGTCTGGCTCATGATTTTATTTAGGACTCTGTGCCTTGACTAAATCTATTTCTGGGTCTTTCATCTTGTGGATCAATACATATCCCTTTGTTTGCTGCACCAATTTGAGTTTGGATTTCTCATTTGCAACCCAGTAGTAACAAGGAAGCAGGTCTCAGCCGACAGTGGTTGACAAGATCAAGAATCTAAGCCAGGAAGGGCTTAAATATTTAATAGGTTCAAAACATGACCATCATTTCTGTTAAACAAGAGAACTGTAAACAAAGCTGAGCATGGAGGTGAATGCCTGAAATTCCAGCCCTGGGGGGAAGGGGTGTGGAGGCAGGAGATCAGGATTTCAATGTCATTCTTGACTGTATGTTAAGTTTGAGGTCAGCTTGGACTACGTCAGAGAGACAGACAGACAGAACAAATTAAGAGATAGTAATTTGAAGTATGAAGAGATACAGATTTACTTTTTGATGACATTTTCAGTTTTGAAAATCCAATGAGTCCTTTCAATAAATGGCACTGGAATAAATGAACAGCCACATACAAAATCAGAAAAAAAGAAATATGTGGATTCATGCTTCATAATTTTCATGAAATTCCGCTCAAATGGATTATGGACCTAAAAAAATAAAAATAAAAACCTCTAAGGTAGCTTAGGAGACAATACAGATAACCTTAAAGTTGACTGTGATTCCTGGACACAACACCAAAGTTATGATCTACAAGAGGAAAAACCTGATAAACTGGATTCCATCAAAATGAGAAACTTCTTCAAAAGATACTGTAAAGAGAGTAAAAAGACAAATGTGAGGCAGTGAAAGGCTCACACATCAGTTTGAGGAAGGATAGAATATACAAAGAACTCTTAATTTTTTTATTAAAAAAATTTATTTATTTTATGTACCAACCACAGTTTCCCCTCCCTCCTCTCCTTCCATTCTCTCCTCCTACCTCCCATCTACACACACCCCCGCCCTCCCCTCCAAGCCCCATCCACTCCTCCTCCATTCTGAAAAGGGCAGGCCTCCCACAGGAGTCAACAAAGCATTAAGTTGAGGCAGGACCAAGTTCCTCCTCCTGCATCAAGGCTAGGCGAGGCATCCCAGCAAGAACTCTTAAACTTTACAATAAGAAAACAGACAGTCAAATTTAAAATAGGCAAAAGGTCTAAAGATAAACCCGAGCAAGGAAGATAAACAGATGTCAAATGAGCATGTGGGATGATGTTCAGCATCATGTGTTGCCAGGGAACTGCAGATTAAAACAATGACACACTTCTGCACACCTATTGAAAATAGAAAACACTGGGGGCTGGTGAGATGGCTCATCGGTTAAAGGCATGTGCCATCAAATCTAATGGCCTGAGACCCACATGGTGGAAGGAGAGAACTGATTTCCACACATGCACATCAGCATGCACCCCTCCCCCTTCCCTACAAAATAAATAAATAAATAAATGTGAACATAGATACAGAAAACACCAGTGAGAGTGGATGCTGGTAAAGATGTTCCCACCGCAGAACAATTGGAACTCCTACTAGAAAGGTTAAACAGCCATTTTACAAAACTAAAGCTAGTCTTACTGTTGTACCCAGAGTCCCCCAAAGACCACCAAGAGACCGAATCCCATGCAAAAGCAAAGAGTCTTTACTACGAGTTAACTCGAGACTCTTGAATGACGCAGCAGCAGAGCAGGAGCGACCCCAAGGAGCAATGGGGCAGGGTTTTTATTTTATTTTATTTATTTATATTAAGAAAAATTTTTTATTCATTTTACAAACTAATCACAGATCCCCCTCTTCCCTCCTCTCGCTCCTCCAGCCTCCCCTCCCCAAACCCATCCCCCCATTCCCTCCTACACAAAGGTAAAGCCTGCCATGGTGAGTTAGCAGAGCCTCCTACATTCAGTAGAGGCAGATCCAAGCCCCTCCCAGGGCAGGGTTTTTAAAGCAAGGGGGGCTTGGGGTCTACCGACTACATAGGAACAGACTCAGGATTGGTTTATGCAAGTGGCAATCATGTTAGTAACTTTTTATTGGCTAGGGTTAGTTGGGATTAATTAACAGTTATCCATTTTGGGGCAGGCCTGGACAAGTCCCAGGCTTTGTCCTTGAGCTGCCATGGAGGCTAGTTGACCTAGCATGTACTGATTGTGGGGGCTGACTCAGTGGCCCAGGCTCTGTCCTTGAGCTGCCTTGGAGGGTGACTGGCCTTGCTCATTCACATTGACCCATGCACATAGCTCTAAGTTGGTGAGGGGTCCCAGACAGTAAACAATTGGCTGAACCTTGAGCATTCAGAGTACTCGAAGAAAAGGAGCTACTGCAAGGACTGTGTTTTTTGTTCATGGCCCTCCCAGGAACTGCTTGCTCAAGTCACAGGAAACTGAAATTGAGGCCTGATCTCTCAAAAGAAGACTGAGCAGCCTGTTACAGTTACCACACTATCGAAGTCTTGCTCCATGGTATTTACCCAGATAAGCCTAAAAGTTTGTCCACACAGCAACTTGTACAAAAAAGTTTACAGAAGGTCTATCCGTAATTGCAAAAACTTGAAAGCAAGCAAGATGTCCTTCAGTGGGTGAATGAACAAACTTTAGTGTAGCAAGGTAAAAAGAAACTTGGTCCACTGCAAGGCAGGGAAGAAGCTTGAATGCATATTGCTGAATGAAAAAAAAAAATCTGAAAAAAGGCTCCTACCTGGTTCCAACTGCATGACTCTCTGAAGGGAGAAAACTGGAAACAGTAAACTGATTAGTGGTTGCCTGGGGCTTCAGGAGAGAGGAAGAGCAAAAGAGATGGAGCACTGATTTTTAGGGCAGTGACCCCTCTTTCTGATGTAGTAATGGCACTACCTGTCACATTAGCTTGTTAAAACAGCTAGTACTACAGCGTAAAGTGAATCTTAACGTAAGCCCCGCAGACACCAGTTCGGCACAATGCCAGCAAAGCAATTGCCATCCAGCAATGAGCTCCAGGGCATCTACCCACAGAGGTTTAAAACTTACATCCACACAAAATATAACACACTAATACAGGATCTTAAGAATGATAAAGGAGACAGTTACTCACGGAATTCTCTGTTTTCTACTTAATTTTCCTAGTAATCCTAAAATTGTTCTCCCAAACTATGGAAACTGTTTAAAGAAAAAATTAAAATAAATATAATTTTAAGATAATAAGAGCAAATTTTGCTCCGTTTACTTTTTATTTATTTAATGTGTATGGTGCTCTATCTGCATGTACACTTTATGCCAGAAGAGGGCATCATATCCCACTATAGATGGTTGTGAGCCCCCTTGTGGTTGCTGGGAATTGAACTCAGGACCCTTGGAAGAGCAGCCAGTGTTCTTAACCACTGAGCCATCTCTCCAACCCCACTCCCTTTACTTTTACAGATTAAAAAAAATTCTGTTATAATTTTTCACAGACTGCATGTATACAGAAATGCCACACCTAGTATTTTATTTTGTAGCTATACATACTTCAATCACAGATTCATTTCAAAGGGTTATGTGGTGTTACTAGGAATGGCAACAGCCTAGAGAGCTACATGTGTATTAAGAAAGAGTCGACTGACCAAATGATTCTTTTACATGGGAACTACAAAATCATTAGAAAGAAGCAGCCACATGTGTACACTATAAGCAAGCTCCATGAGCAAGGAACTGCTGTCTTCTTTGCTTATGAATCAAGCCTAAGTAACAAGAATTATGTCTAGGTCTTCAGTAAATAGTAATTAAATAAATGAATATGGAATAATTGGTGCATTTGTAAAACAAAGTACAAAATATGCATTTAGATTGCCATTTAGATTTTAAAATGTAAATATATGCATGAACATGTAGATATATATTTCACATCTAAAAGGGTACACAACAATTTGGTGACCATGCAGAGCATGGTTGTTCATGTCTATAATTGCAGCACTCAGGAAGCTAAGGCAAGAGGATTGCCATAAGTATAAGGCCAGCCTAAGCTACAGTTGAGACCATATCTAAACAAGCAAAAATACCACCACCACCACCACCACCACCACCACCAACAACAACAACAAAATAGAATCTGGTGGCTATGATGAAGAAATTTAATGAGAACTAGGGAAAGGAGAAAGATTTAAATTGTATTCCTACTTACAAATAAAATTCTCCAACAGGCAAAGTATCATCAAAGGACCAATGAAGAACTAAAGAAGGCTGTGACAGAGGTGTGGGCAACTGACCCCCCCAAAAAAAAAAAACAAAGAGAAATTACCAATGCTCAAACTAAAAATGCAATGAATGCCAGTAACAACAAAGCATTCCTCAATATATCATGCTTCTGGAAGAAAAGATCCTCAAAAGGAAGAGTTGGCATGGGTAGAGAGACGGAAATGCTTGTTCTGCTCATGGAAACATAAGAATATATACCCTTCCTGGACACCATTCAGTCCTCAACCACTTTTATAAATATACAGTAAGGTAAGACACTGTCTGTTGTCTTTAACTAAACATGCCCAATTTCAGTGTAGATGACATGGACATGGGAAACTCTACTCATAAACAGACTGAATAAACAAAGTTTACTGTGTAGACTCAGTGAATCACAATGCAGACACTTTCATCACTGAGCTCTGAGTTCAGGGCTTGGAAGCTGCTTGCTCCCAACTGTACGGACAGCAAAGGGGGTACTTTTTGTTTGCCATGACCAACAGGACAGTGAGGCACCCTTCTTGACTAAGAAACACCCCAGATCAGGACTCAGTAAGGACTTCACTGGAGTTTTCTTACTGTCTATTTCAATTCAAAGTATTCAGGCTTCCTAGTGTGTTCCTCCAGCCTGTGACTAGGAACTTGTATTAATAATTCCAGTCATGACGTTTATAGTGAATGAAAAGACTTCTATGGGACTAAGACATTGGCATTTGAAGAGAGGGCCTCATGGAACAGAAAAGATCCAATAAGAGACCCACTCTTATTTCCTCAGTGGATGTTGATGAAGGCAACACAGTGATTCAGGGGGGAAAGTAAAATTTGTTCAATAAAAGAAGAGGGGAGNAAGAGGGGGAGGAAAGGAAGGAAGGAGAAATGAAAAGGGGGAAATTTTGAGGAAAGCTGGTTTATTTATATGAAAAGGGAAAATCATACTTTGCCACATACCATCTACAAAACTCAATTCAAGATGAACTTAGTAAAAGTTAAAACTATACTTTTAAGNTGAGTGTGGTGGTATATGCCTTTAATCCTAGCACTCTGAAGGCAGAGGCAAATGGATCTCTGTGAGTTTGAGGCCAGCCTGGTCTACAAAGCAAGTTCCAAGACAGCTGGGGTTACACAGAGAAACTCTGTCTCGAAAAACCAAAAAACACAAACAAAACAAACAGATTAAAAAAACTATACTTCTAGCATAGAAGAAAGTACAGCAGAATATTTTTGGTAACCTAGGAGAAGGGAGGGTAGGCAAATGTCTCCTAAAGAGGACACAGAAAGCAATGAACAAAAAGTGAATAAATTAAAAACTTCAAAATTAAAAATACACCTTTAAAATATTTCCAACTAAATCCATATAACCACAGGTGGGAGAAAATATTTGTAAAGCATGTGTCTGTTGGAGGAGTATGTCTGGGACATTCTAACAATTCCTGCAACTCCACACAACAGTCCAAACAGGGAACTTGGAGACAACATACTTTACTCAAACTTCAAATGTAACAGAAGAATCATTTAATGATTTTGAAAAGTAACATTCATTGGCATATAAACTTTTCCATTAAAAGGGAAATTATATAAAAATCAACATCTCTTTCCATTTATTCACCATATCCTAATTAATACAACAGTTTGGATAAGAACAAGTTACTAAAAATCACACAAAAAACTGAATTACATGTAATTATTATTTTTTATTTCACAACCTTAAAAAATATAAACCATTGGGTATTTTGAAAAACATACACAAAATAATCATTTGGCATTTACAATATGAACAAGTGAACTAAAATGGAATAAATTGCACAAGACAAAATGACCTCTGTTGGGAACATAGGCTGAGGTCAAGGGGACGTGGTGGATCAGCACTGCTATTTTTTCCATGATCACTTGTCACTAAAACCTATTCTGTTTGGTACAAGAAGACATGCAATAGGTAGAGGGTAACGTTTTTATTTTTTATTTTTTATTTTTTTTTATTTTTATTTTTATTTATTTATTTATTTTTTTTTTGGGTTTTTCGAGACAGGGTTTCTCTGTGTAGCTTTGCGCCTTTCCTGGAACTCACTCGGTAGCCCAGGCTGGCCTCGAACTCACATAGATCCGCCTGCCTCTGCCTCCCGAGTGCTGGGATTAAAGGCGTGCGCCACCACCGCCCGGCAGAGGGTAACGTTTTTAATTTAGTTCCAACACACTAATTTTCTTTTTCCTCGAGGAGACAAACTTAATGCAAGAGGAGCAGGGAAGCCCATGGATGTGGAGCACATGGCTAGCTGCCCCCTCCCCTTCTAACTCTAAAACACGCACACACACACACAAGAGAGAATGGTATAAACAGTACATACAAAAGCCACCATCCCTATGTGGCTGTCTCAGGTGAAATTAAGTAAAATTTAAACCCCGCTAGCCACATTTCAGTGTTTACTAGACACATGTGACTAGTAGTTGCCGTATTGGGCACCACAGATATAGAACAGTTCCATATCACAGAAAGTTCTTTTGCACATCTCTGGGTGTGGGAAGTGTTTCTTCTCCCTCTGCTTGGCCAGTACGTAGGCTGTAAGTAGAAGCAGCTCGAGAGGCGATCTCGAGAGGCGATCTCCAAGGATATTCTGAGATTGAGAGTGGAGTCGCAGAAGGAAGAGAGGTAGCGTTTCTAAGCACAGAGTGCCTTCTTCTGTGTATGAAAGGGATAGCCTTTATGGGGATCAAATACACAAACTTGGTTACCACCAAAATTTAATTAACATGAAAATGATGGAGCAGACCAAAAGGGAGCAAAAGAAAGCAACCTATGTTGATCCCACACCAAAGCTGCATGAGGAGATCATGAAGACCCCACCACACACAAACACAAATGTGCAGGCTTCTAGGATACTTGATTAGAAAATCCTGGTGCAGGGGAAGTCAGCTGCCCAGAGAGAAGCCAGACCTGACAAACATTTCCTGAGAACTAAAGAGACATCTTCATTCTGCTCAGCCATATCACCTGGAGGTGTGCACTCATGCCCCACAAGGTGGGAGGAAGAGAACCACAAGTTTCACCTTTCTTGAACACTATGATTCTGCACCACTGTACTTTATAACCAGGGCATAGACTTCTGGTTGTCCACCCAAGATCCACCCCCATTGTTCTTATCTAGAGAGCTAGGATTTTAGTTGAAGGTGACAACTATATCATTAAAGAACCCCACAGAGGACAGTGGCCAGTGACATAGTTTTAGCCAGTGAGATATGATCTGGCTGTGGAGAAGCTCTTTAGAAAGAAATGGACTCAGACTGGCATGTTCTGTTTTTCCTCCTGGCTTTCTTCTTGTGGGGAGCCATGGAGACCATATCAGAACTTGGAAAAATCATCACTGCCTTATATAAAGTATGATACGAGAAATCACAAGACCTCTAATTGGTTCAAGCCCCTGCTTAGTAACTTCCTACTTCATTGAAATAACAATCCATCTTGATTCTCAACTGAGAGTAAGATTTCTTCCTATAGTAAAACAATTTTGTCTAAAGAGCCTGGACCTGTGCAATAAATTCCAGTAACTTCGGAGAGTTAATGCCAGCAAAGCAAAAGTTGAGTGTTGAGTGTAGAGCTTATTCACTTGGCCTTATCTGCTTATTCTAGATCTGTGAGACAGGTCAAAAATGGCAGGGGTGAGCAGGGTCCTTAACCAAAGAATCTGCTGTTGCAAAACACAGGAGGGCTTTTTAGCTTGATCCAGGAGGAGGTTTCTCCCTCAGTTTGTCGCATTGTGATTTCTTTCCAAACATAGTCTGCCTTTCTCATTTCCCAGCTTCCTATTGGGTGAAATGCTTACTACTCAGACAACTAGACTAGCTTTTAATCTGAGTCCTTATTTATTTATGTAAACAAAATAACAATCGGATATTTGAAGAATTTGTATAACTGATTCAAGCAAAAAACAAAACAAACAAAACCCAATAGTACATCTACCACTTAACTTGCCCTTGTATGTAATACAGATACCTGAATAATTATAAAGATCTTAGAGCTTTAATTGCAGATTCCATTTAGATACTTTCTACATTCTGCATTTGTATAACTAGAATTCTAAAAGTCTCTAAATCATGACTTGGGGGGTGGGGTGGGTGGCGAGGAAACATTTCCCACTATCCTTAAATGGCTTAACCATTCACAATGCTCAAAATTCTCATCATTTATAGTTGAATTCTAGTGCACTTAGTCTGAAACTAGGCAGAATTGGGAACATAGAATGTCACATTAAAAATAGGGTGCTGCATGTTTTTTGCATACCTTGTTCCAAATTTCCACCTCTGCAATGAACCAAAAACAAATCCTTTCCTCCCCAGAAGCCCGTGCAGAGGGAGAACTCTGGGTAAATAAATCCCCCATTCTGTAGGAGTGCACCAGATGGCATCAGGCCCAAAGCCACACCTGTGCCCTGCAATCGACATTCAGGCATGGGGAACTACTTTAGATTTTGCAAATGGGAATGTGACATCATTCTCATTCAACTTAAAATGATCTTCTCTAGTCAGAATTGTAGATTCATTGTGATTACAAGTTTGGAAATTAGCAAACAACCAAGATTGTCCTAATAAGATGTGAAATCATTTTAAACAACTAAAATTTAGATCTAATTATTAAATGACAAATTTGCCTTCTAACCTTTGTGAAGTCTTTTTGTTGAAAATGAAACAAAAATATTGCATAATAAAATTACACTTACAAAATGAGCAGTTATTTTAAATGTTCCTGACTTACCAAATGCTTTAGTGCTAATTCATATTTACTTCATCTTTCAAAATATTATAGGCCAGGCATGGTGGTAATCCTCATCAGGAGGATGAACTGGGCAGCTGGTGTGTTCCAGGGCAGCCTGGACTCCATAGTGAGACCCTATCTTATTCATATATATGTAGAATTCAGGGCTATTAGGACCAGGGTGTGGTCAATGAATTGAGTAATCCATACATGTAGGAGTATTGTGGATGCCAGCACATTAGATCTAGTTCAAATGTGGCTTTTTGAGCCACGCATAGTGGCACATGCCTGCCTGTAATACCAGAATTGGGAATCAGAGGCAGAATGACAAGTTCAAGGTCAATCTGGCCTCCAAAGCGCATCCAGGCTAGCTCAGGCTACATAGCAAGACTCTGACTCAAGAAAACAAATGAACAAAAAAATCTCTACTTTGGGAGGTCAATTTTGTGCTGGATCTTGGAAAATGGTGATTGGATAAAAGAATTAGAAAAGGCAATTCTTCTGTAGATGTCGGCTTTTCAAAGGCAGAATTACTAACCAGAGGGCAGGGCAGAAGATGCCACCAACACATTCTGAGGAATGTGATATGAGGAATCTTAATTCCTGTGTTTTAGAAATAAGTTCCAGGTAGAAGTCAGGTAAGAAGAATAAATATCCCGGGCAGGGCTATATAAATGAGAACATAGTAATTGACAAAGGAGTTAGTGCAGTGGTAATAGGGCCACTCAGACGGGTGGTGGTGATGCACGCTTTTAATCACAGCACTTGGGAGGCAGAGGCAGGTGGATCTCTGAGTTCAAGGCCAGCTTGGTATACAAAGTGAGTTCCAGGACAAGTTTTCTATTCTCTCTAGTCAGTGAAGAGTTTCAGCAGATTACACTCCTGGACCCCAGGACCCCAAGACTGCCAGCAGGGTGAAAAGATTACAAAATCAAGAAGCCAAACTGGTGGTTAAAATAATTTATCTTCTGATTATTTACAAAGTATGAAATGATTATTTTCTGTCCTTATAAACAACCATAATTGCTCATTAGTCACTCCCACGTTCATTGTCCATGTTCTGATTAACCGTGCAGCCCTGTAACAAAACATCTCTGCATAGATGCCAGCTAATTAGAGGACTATTGTTCAAATCACAATGCAGATTCATGGCTGCTAAGTTTGGAATTCAGGCTGGAAATGGCAATCAAGCCTTGCTATAGCTCTGATAAACATGTGATAAGGAGACAAGAATTTATCCAAGAAATAATAGCTAAAATAAACCATTGTCTTCATTTAACACTAGCTTTATTGTGTCAGAATGACATAGAATATGTAGGAAATCAACTTACTGTCTCCAGTCAAAATCATTTCCGGTAGTTACTTACTTAGACNGGGCTGTTTCCACTTTCCTTTAAATTATCAGCTGTTCTCTTCTGCATAGCTTTTGTATTATCAGCCTAGGCAAAATTTGATGTTTTGGGTTTTAACTCTCTATAGACTGTGCGCTCGAGTGTGTGTGTGTGTGTGTGTGTGTGTGTGTGTGTGTGTGTGTGTGTGTGTGTGTGTGTGTGTAAAATTAGTGTTTCCATGACATAGTGTGTCCCATCCTGAGAAGATTAACCCCAAACCTTCCCGACTGAAGACAAATTATATTTTCACCTCTGTACTATTTTCAAAATAGAGGGGAGTGGCTAGTAAATTTGCAAATGTTCCTGGCTTCTTTTTCTAATTCCCACAAGCCCCAATCTCCTCTTTGACTTTTGCAAAGGTTCAGATATATCCTTCCTTGGCTTCTTGGTGCTGAAGGAAGCTCTCCAATTCAGAGCAGAAAACCCTCAACTTCCAGGCACCTGTTTCTTACATCCCGATTCTTCTCTTTGATAGGCCCTGGATCTTGAGACACTCAGCCAGAGTGAGAGGCCCCAACATACCTTTTGCAAGAAGATTTCCACCACCCACTGTCCAGCTTTGTGGGGTTCCCAGGCTGTGATCGGAGTTTGGTCCTGGGTGCCACTAGTCAAGGGCACCAGCCTGGGTCCCGGTGACATAGATCTAGGAAAAGCGATTAGATATGATGAATAAAATTATGTCTCAAACTAACATTGACCTTGTTTAGGGTGCACAGGTGAGTTTTGCTCTTGATGGTCAGCCTTTCCCAAGAGGTCTGATATACTAACCACAAACAGGCATCTCCCTTGACACTAACTCTTTCTGCTAGCCCTTTTGCCTGCCCTCCATCCAAAGGTCATTTTCCAGCGAATCATTCTCATAATCACCCTCTGCTGTCCCAGGATCTAAACTCACCTTTGACAAGCCCGCAGACTAGACCAGGAGTAGCAATCGAAAGTAGGAGGAAATTCCCCACCCCCAACAGGTCCCTGAATCACTTCTCTCAAGCACCACCATTGAAACTCCCCTTAAAGCAAAGCTCATACTCTTTAGTAATTTAGATAATTTTGTTGGAAGTGGCTGAACTGAGTTGACTGAATAATAGAATTTTCCACCATTAGATACAAATGCAGTTGGTCTTCGAGGAAGAGTTCGAAGGTATGCATGCATTCTCACCCCTAAACTGACCTCTGCCGCTCTCCCCTCCCAGGATCAGGCTTGCTCTAGAAGAACTTGGCTCCGGGGTCAGACTTCTGTCCCCGCGGTCCCCTGCCCTGAGCGGGTCCTGAGACCGGGGAGAAGCAGAGAGTGTGTACCCCTGCCGCTGCTCCCGAGGGGTGTACCTGGGTCTCCGCAGAACTGAGACCAGCTCAGCGCTGGGTCACACCGCTTGCTCGTTATTGAAACCCCACGGCTCCCGGTGCAGTGACAGGCGCCCGGGTTGCAGCGTCCCAGCCGTGTTGGCCACCGAGTTCTTCAGCTGCTTGATGACCACGAAAAGCAGGAGGAACAGAAGGAAGAGCAGGAAGAAGAAGAGCGCCAGGTAGAGCAGCAGATTCAGCTCCCACTCCATTCTGGGCGCCGCCCGGGAGGTGCGCGCTGCGTTCGTTCGTCTAGAAAGGCTCCGCAAGCTCGCCCCCGGGTCCCCAGCTCCGCTGAGGTCCGCCTGGCCTCCGCGGCTCCCCAGGAGCGCCGGGACCCTTGGAGCAGATCTGCGAGCGCCGCAGATCTTCTGCGTGGAGACACGAGCTAGCTTCTCCGGAGAGAACTTCAGCGGGTGGAGACACGAGAAACCACCCAGTGTCCTCGGGTGTCTGCAGCTGGCACCCTGCAGGTGTTCTTAAGACTCCCATTGGGGACAGCCAGTAGAGCCCCTGTTCCCTCCCTTCATAATTAATGTCTTTCGTAGTGTGGACCACTTGCACTTTTCCAAAAGAGATACAGAAGAATTAAAGGTGGCTGAAAGTGCCATCGGAAGGTTAGGAGAAGCTCCTTGCTGTGAGGTGAACTATGGGTGCATCCATAGTTTCACTTCAGGCTGTCTTGCCCATTAGAATCGCAGAGGCCATGCAAGACAGTCTATTTTTTTTTCCTCTGCGCTATAGGTCTTTACAGAAACACTAACAGTAAAATGCATTTCAAATGTCGTATTTTACAAAAGCTTTCTGTTGTTGGCTTGAAATTCAATTTCTTTTGGTGAGAAGAGAAACAAAAAGTCTTCAAGGTGCTCTGTGAGACCCCACCCCAACAGCTCTGCCTTTGGAACAACCAGTACCCCAGACAGTGATGCTCTGACAGAAACGAGGTGCTTTGTTATTGAGTGTGCCCATCAATTTTTCGTCCATGTCACAGAATGCGTAAGAGAAATCACTTTAAGGAGGACAGGGTTATTCTGGATCATCATTTCAGGAGTTTGGGTCCTGGTCATCTGGGTCCATTGTTTTTAGGCCTGTGAAAAATGGAAGCACCATGAAAGAGCCGCAGGACAGGCTGCTCCATTCAGACAGCCAAGAAAAAGTAGAAGTGGCAGGGTCAATGAATTCATTCATCCATCGATGAAGTTTGTGTCCTCATGATCTAGTCACCTCTCAATTGCCACTACCAGCTGAGGACCACTCCCTAAGCACAGGAAACTTTTGAAGGACACTTTACACCCAAATCATAATATTGTGTAACTAGGTACCCCAAAACTGAGTGGCTAAAACCAGCAAGAATGTTGGTAATTTCTCCAGTCATCTGTGGGTCAAGAATTTGAGAGTATTTTAGTCGGGTGTGGTGGCTGGCACACACCTATAATTCTAGCACTTGGGGGTCTGAGGCAGGAGGAGCATGAGTTTGAGTTTAGCTGGAACTACAAAGTAAGTTTTAGGCCAACTTGACCTATAGTGAATTCCCCCCACTCCGCCGTGTGTGTGTGTGTGTGTGTGTGTGTGTTACTTAATCTGGGTATTTTTTTTTCTCCAGTATCAGAGATTTATTAGAAAGTGGGGGGAGGAACAGGAGAGAGGGAGACAGAGACAGAGAGACAGAGCACATGTGCACACGTGGAAAGAGAGAGAAAGGAAGAGACAATCTGAGTATTTCTAGCTTGGAACTTCTCAAATGCTGTGTCGTTTTAGGACTGATCTGCATCCCAGGTTCCCCTTATAGGACAGATAACAAATAACTCACAGCTCCGAGGAGCAGGGCTGGTTGTTGGTGGGAAACCTCAGTCCCTTCAAAAATGGGCTTCTCCATAGGCCTCCATAGGCACAAGTGTCTGGTACAACAGGTGAGGCAACAGAGCTAGGCAGAGGCTTCAGGGCCATTGCCCATTAGCTGCAGAAGTCACATGTCACCATGTCTGCAAAGTCCTAATGGTTAAACAGCTCAGATCCCCAGGATCCAGGGACAGGGACATCAGAGATTCCTGGAGGCCTTCAAGTATGGCTGTCACCAAAGTTTGCCCAGGTCATCTCCTGGGCCTCTGGCTTTATTTCATTCTTTATTTGTAAAGATATGAGAGCTGCCAAGCCTGAGACAGGGATGAAGCCTGACAAGCACATACCAAATTATGTGATGGGTTGAGCACAATACATAATACATACATGACTGTTCCAGTGACATCAGAGGTCACACAGACAGGAGGGTAGGAGTAAACTGAAGGTCAGAGGACTCAGTTCTAGTCTCAGCTCTACCTGGCAATGGTTAATGCTTCCCTGGTCTCTCTGTTCCCTTTGCTTATCTTGCCCTTGGATATACTATGAGGGTCAAAATGATTGGGATGTTAACAATTTATTTTTCTATATATAACATCAGGTACTAATATTCTGTTTTTTAGGATCTCCAATATTACAGGCTACTGTTAAAATTTTACAAGTCTTTGCTTCACACATCTTAGTGGGTACAGAGTCAATCAACAAATAGGTAGGTAGGTAGATAGATAGATAGATAGACAGACAGACAGACAGATAGATGATACATAATTGTAACCCACCACTCTCTCTGTCTCTTCATCTCACTACCTCTGTCTCTGTTTCTCTTTGTGTGTGTATATATATATACATATATGTATATATGTGTGTGTGTGTGTATATATATATATACATATATATATGTATATATATATATACACACACACACACATATATATCATTATATCGACCTGCTTCATAACAGGGCTATGTTGGCACTAGCTCCTAGGAATTATTGTTAAATGTTTCAAGAAAATTACTAAAATACAACTATTATTAGAAATTATCTCATATAAATTAATAATGTTAATGACAAAAGAATACTACTCAAGCCTCATCCTCCCATTGATTTTTCCATATATCTCCATCATCAATGCATTTATGATGTGTCTTTTGCCACTGTCAGATGGGCAAATACATGTTCCTGCTTATTTCTTCCTAACCGTGCTTGCTCAGTGAAGATATTGTCTTAGTTAGGGTTTCTATTGCTATGATGAAACACCATGACCCAAATTAACTTGGGTAAGAAAGGGTTTATTCGGCTTATACCACCATATCACTGTTCATCACTGCAGGAAGCCAGGACAGGAACTCAAACAGGGCAGAGACAGAGTTTGCCTCCAGGAAATGGAACAATGCCACAAATCAGGACTAGGGCCAGTTGTTAGTGTTATCTAATGAACCACTGTCACAAGGCTACTAAGGAGTCTAAATTCTTATCCACATTTAACAGAGTTCTGACTTCCCAGAATCCCAGCTGGGAAGCACCACATGTTCCTCTGGGTAAATTTCTCTATCTTACATAATTTGGCAAGAGAACAGATCCCCAAACCATGTTTCCGTTACTTCATCCTATTATGGAAACCTGGGTAGCAGATATAGTTTCTACCCGACTCTGAAACAGTGCAGAGGGAAGGGCATGAAGTGTCATGCTAGAAACACAACTAAATATCCTTCATGCCAGACTCAAACTTGGAAATGGACAGACTGGGGGCAATGACTGGAGAGATTCCTATGTCCACTCTGCAGTGTACTGGGAGTAAGAACAGTCCAAGGTCAGGGCCTGGTTCCTTCTGCCCACCTCCACAGCAGCCTTGACTCCTGGCCCTTCCCAACTAGGCCCTCTGCCTTATTTCCATTTTGTAAGCTGCTGGGTACTTCAGGGGATCTCACTCTTCAAGTTAGACGAAGCGGTTAAAGACAGTTTGCAGAGAAGCATGTTGACTGACAAGGAAAACATTGCTTACATACTTCTCACAAGATAAGCACCACAATCAACAAAGTGTTTGATAGAAAAATCATAGGCCAGCTAGACTTCTGTCTTAGGGTTTTTATTGCTGTGAAGAGACACCACGACCACAACACTTAGAAAGAAAGCATTCAATTGGGGTGGCTCATTTATGGTTTCAGAGGTTCAGTCCATTATCATCATGACTGGGAACATGGCAGTGTGCAGGCAGACAAGGTGCTGGAGCTGAGAGTGCTACATCTTGCAGGCAACAGGAAGTCGATTGAGACACTGGGTGGTATCCTGAGCATAGGAAACCTCAAAGTCGGCCCAGTGACACACTCCAACAAGGCCACACCCACTCCAAAAAGCCACACCTCCTAATAGTGCAGATTATGGGGGCCAATTACATTCAAACTACCAGAATATCTAATGGCTTGAAGGATGGAAATTAAAGAATGGAAAGAGATTCCATGACCTGATTATTTATTCNATGTTTCCTTGGATTTGTTAAAATTCTTTAGGTTGGAGTTGATCTAGCACCTTCTGTTGAACTGTATTTGTAGGTAGGTAGATATTGTTTAAATAGGTTTTATCATTGGATGTCTTATTTTCTCCATGTATAGTTGATATAGATATGATAGGATGAAAGGGTAGATTATTGAATCCACTTTTAAAGAGCAAAAACTTGTTTAAAATGTTTTGTATTGTTATGGATTTTAGTTTATTGATACAAATTTAAAGTTAATTTTGGTATACTGTATATATATTTCTACTCTCATTTATGGTATTATGTTTATGTAACTCACTTAAATTGTAATGGATAATTAAGAAATACAGATTAATAATTAGCCTTTTTTGATAGTCAAACTTATAGTCATGTTAGTTAAGTTTTCTACGTATACATAGATATTTTTCAGTTAGGTAGATAATCTTCAAACACGTCAAAGACCTATAGAATATGGCATTTAAAATGTTTTAAAAACTTAAACTTTCTCGACAGTGAGACATGTCTGCTCCTGGCAGCACTAATTTACTTCAAAGAAAAAAATGGGCATCGAAGACACTCCATATAGAGTTTATCTTCTTTTTGGCAAAAATAGCCATTTGGGCAAGAAACCGTTCTTACCTGGACTGCAACTGGACATGCAGGACCCATGGAAAAATGACCACTGAATTTGCCAAAACAGACTGAAGTGGTCCTTCAGTTTCCTGCTTTGCAGAGGAGACTGTCAGACATTCTACAGGACATGGGAAAAGTGACTGAGAGACTATGCCTATAGGCTGAAGATGGATGCCCCAACATTGCAGAGGAATATTGGATGACTGTCCAGGCAGCCAGCTGTCTCTGTCATTCTAGATTTTTGGAAGTTGCCTTCAATGTACTTCCGGTTTACTTAGGTAATATTATATCCTTCTGGGGTCTCTGATGTAGTTGAAGACTAAATAGTTATAATTATAATTTTCCTTGGTTATGATAAAAGATAAATTATATATGAAAATATAGGATAGATGATAGAATATTTTCTTTAATTTTCCCAAATACAAATAGACTAGTAACTAGTAACTGTAATTCTTGCTTGATAACTATTCTATTATATGAAATTTTACTATGTTAAAGTTAAAACCTTCCTTTTTGATTAGACAGAAAGGGGAAATGCTATGAGATGTCTTTCTGTACTCTGTGAATATGTGTTGCTCTGATTGGTTGATAAATAAAGCTGTTTGGCCTATGGCAAGTCAGGTTATAGCTAGGCAGGAAATTGAAGAGAAAGACAGGAAGGAGAAAGCAGAGGCAAAGAGATGCCAGCCCGCTGACCAAGGAACAACATGCCAGCAGACCAGTAAAGCCATAGAACATGTGGCAAAACATAGAGTAATAGAAGTGCGTTAATTTAAGATATAAGAGCTAGCTAACAAGAAGCTTAAGCCATAGGCCACCCAGTTCATAATTAATATAAGCCTCTGTGTGTTTACTTGGGTTTTAGCAGCTGCAGGACCAGGCAGGACACAGGAAAACTTCCGGCTACATATAGTAATTCAAAGTTTTGCTGGGTATAGTAGTCTGGGTGGGCATCTGTGGTCTCTTAGAGTCTGCAGCACACCTGTCCAGGCCCTTCTGGCTTTTAGAGTCTCCATTGAGAAGTCAGATGTAATTCTAATAGGTCTGCCTTTATATGTTACTTGTCCTTTTCCCTTGCAGCTTTCAATATTCTTTCTTTGTTCTGTGCTTTTAGTGTTTTGATTATTATGTGCTGAGGGGATTTTCTTTTCTGGTCCAATCTATTTGGTGTTCTGTATGCTTCTTGAACCTTTATAGGCTTCTCCTTTTTCAGGTTAGGGAAGTTTTCTTTTATGATTTTGTTGAAAATATTTTCTGGGCCTTTGACCTATGTTTCTTCTTCTTCTATTCCTATTATTCATAGATTCAGTCTTTTCATAGTGTCCCAGATTTCCTGGATGTTTTCTGCCTGGACTTCTTTAGATTTTCACATTTTTTGAATGACTTATCCATTTCTTTTACCTTTTCATCTACATTTGAGATTCTCTCTTCCATGTCTTCTAAGCTGTTGGTGAGCCTGACCTCTGAGGTTTTTGTTTGACCTCTTGATGTTTTATTTCAGTTTTAATTTTCTTTAGTTATTCTAGTTCTACTTTCATGTCTTCATTATTTCATTTAATTGTTTGTGTTTTCATGGTGTTCATTAAGGCATTTATTCATATCCTCTTTAAGGTCCTTGGACATATTCATAATTGTTATTTTGATATCCTTGCCTTGAATTTCTCAGGGCCTATTGTAATGGGGTTACTGGGTTAAAGAGGCATATTGTGGCTGTTCACATTTATGTTTTTGTGATGGGATCTAGGCCTCTGGAGTTATGGTGTTTGAAGTGTTTCTTGGTGTAAATATCTGGTCTTATCTTTGTTGGGTAGTTGTTCCATTCTTTGGTTGCTGTTGCCCACTCTGAATTGCAGGTTAGTATGGTGGCTGTGGGGTCCCTGGCAGAGACTGCTTATGTTGGTCAGTGGGTGACACAAAGGAATGGAGTTGGACTAGGAGGAAAGGCTGAGAGGGGCAGAGAGAAGGAGGTAGGGTGACTGGGGTTCTCATTGAGAGACTGGGTCCTCAGGGTATGGAGGTAGGGTAGGAGGAACAAGAATAATTCTGGAGAGCAGGAAGTATAGTGAAAATCACTTACCAGCATCCCAGCCCAGTGCGGCCACTGGGGATCCCTGGTACAAAGTGCTTCTGTGGATCAGCCACTGGGGATCCCTGGTACAAAGTGCTTCTGTGGATCAGCGGCTGACCCAAAGGAAAGATGGTGAGCTAGAATGGAAGGCTGAAAGAGTTAAGGGGACCCTGGGTCTGCACCAAGAGCTGAAGTCCCCACGAGTGGAAGTAGAGGAGGATGGGATGCCGCTGGAGGCAGGTTGCAGTAGAACAAATCAGAAGTCTGGCAAGACCAGGTAAAAGTGCAGGGGACCCTTCCCTGGAGACCTTGAAAGCTGAGGTGGATGTGGTGATGCATATTTGTGATCCCAGAATTTGAGAGGCTGGGGCAGGAGGCTCAGGAATTCAAAGCCGCCTAGGTTGCATGAGACTCTGCCTCAGGGAAAAAAATCTTGAAGGTCAAAACTTCAAGTGAGCCAGTACCAGCCTAAAGAATGTTCTCGAAAGAGGCTGGAGGATAAAGGTTTTATGCTGCCATGCTCAGATTCACCTCTACTTAGATTACTCATTATCTTAGCAGCTTAAATGACTTTATAAATNTTAATACTTTATCCACTCTCAATAAAATTTGCATTTAAACTAACTTTATTGCCACAAGAATGGCATTACATTTATCCCATGCTCCCAGTATGTTTTAGCTATCATAACATTTTATACTGTTAAGTCTCAAGCCCTGGGCCAAACAGCTGAGATGCCTGTTTAACCTATCAAAGTGGACCTNCTGCCAGGTTCTCCCAGCATCCCTCAGTCCTTGTTACTGAGTATGGCTGGCATACTCTGTCCTCTATCCTAAACTTCTCCAGCCCAGGGGCTGGGCTACCCTTCCCCCAGAGGCTCTTCCCTATATAATCCAGCCATTTTGGTTACCCACTCTTTTGTTCCTTTGCCCTCTTGGCTGCTGCACCTCTTTCCCCTATCTTGCCCTCCCCTCTTCCCACATGGCCCACCTCAGTTTGGTCATGTCTTCTCTGGACTCTCCCAGATGTTCCAGCCCCTGGCTATGCTCTCCCACACATAAATAATAAACTTTTTCCTCCACCACACCTAGGAGCACTCATGTCCTTCCTTTTTATTTCTTTTTTACATTTATATACCGTATAAGACCATCTGAATTTGGGTTCTGTGATATAAATGGCTCAGAGGAACAAATCTTTCTCTTCCTAAGTATGCATATTAATGGAAATCCGTGGAAAGAAAACTTAAGTATTTTAAAGATTAAATCTGTGCACATTCCTTGGCTACAAAGAGCTCTCACAATGCACAGGTAGGAATTCTGGAATCCACACTACCACCCACAATGTGGACTATGCACCCTCCGCCCCCCACTAACACAGCCTGCCTTGTCCCCAACTCCATCAGGAATTGTGCATTCTCAAGCATTTTGTCTCCTCCCCACGGGTCTCAGAACAGCTGAATGCTGCTCCAGACCCCACAGTCCTGGCCTCTGACATCCATGGTACATAGTCAAGAGCTATTTGACTTCCTGGCTCCTCCCCACCCTCACATAACAGGGAGGGTATCCTTTGTCATAATAGGCACCATGGACATTTACGAGAAGAGTCAAGAGCAGAGGCACAAAAACTTATTTGTCTTGTAATTGTGCTGCAGAACTAAAGGGGCGTCTGGAATAGAATGTGGTCGGTTTTCAGTCTCTAAGTTTACCTGTTGGGGCACCTACAGGAAGGAGGTGGCTTTGTAGAGGGAAGAGTGGGGGTGGGGGGAGCACAAGGCTTACAGAACCTTCATAAGGCTGGCTTAGTTGGGTCTGAAAGGAACCCAAGAGAAATAAAAGAAACGTTTCTGCCCCATGCTATGGTCTTGAGAGGTGGTTTGGCCATGACTGACAGGGCTAGATTCTTCTGCACCTTTTTCTAGGCGCTGTGGGCCACGAAAACTGAGTTAGTAGATGTAGGAAGCTCTGATTAGATAAGGTAGCTTTCAAAGCACTTCATTTTGTTCTGGAGATGGTATCCACACTCTGTGAATGTCTCCATGTCCCAGGATACACTGTCCTAGCTAGTTAAGGCATAAAATAGCCCCAGTGATCCTGGTAACCAATAGTATCTCAGAACTATTATAGCCATACTGCCCACTCCGATAACTGCACTGCTCTTGCCTCTGCTTCATCCACCAATACAGCACCACGTCCATTCCTAAGTGGTACAAACTAGAGTCTCTTGACACTGTCCTTATTCACCCTTGTCGTAGGCCAGATGAGGATGAGAAAGGCTATGAGAATATTCACAGCTGTGGGAGGGTAGAGAAGTAGATTCTTCTACTTGAAGATGTTGTGTAAAGTTAACTAACCAACAGCAGCGTCCATACCTCATACCTTCTCCTGTTCTCCCACTCCATGCCATGGGAGTAGCATAACTGCAATGCTTTTACAATGAGATTCTCTTCAGTAAATAAGACATCTGTGATGAGCTACTTAAGTCTCCCGTCACTGTTGGGGTGGGGGGGTGGGTCAAAACAGCTTGACCACACAGCTGCCATGACAGGCTTAGAGGCCCAGACACAGCTTCTGGCAGGCAACACCGGGACCCAGGAAAAGCCATAAGCTGAACCCACCCAGGGAGGGCTTGCATCTAAGGGGAAATACCTGAGGCCCAGACACAGTTTTTGGCTGGCAACACCTGGACCCAGGGAAAGGAATTACCTGACATTCCAAACATTCCCTATATCCCCTAGACAAATGTCAGCCAATCAAGGTCCTGAACCCTGGAAATCCCCTTACCCCAACCTCTGCTATGATAAAAAATCCTACCCTGCCTGGGCTCAGGGCTCTGCTCTCACCGCTGTGTCGACAGAGAGCTTAAGCTCCAAACTTGAAAATAAAGGCTCTTTGCTTTTACATAGGGGATTCAGTCTCCGTGGTGGTCTTTTGGGGGTCCCTGTGATCTGGGCATAACAGTCACCATCTAGGGATGTCAATGAGGAGGGAAAGAAGGGAGGACAGGAAAGAAGCAGGGACACCAGGGAAGAGAGTTCTGTGAGGGGTCTGGCTTAGTCAGGGTTATCATTGCTGTGATAAAACAACATGGCGGAAATCAAGCCGGGGGTGAGGAGGGGAGGAGGGAAGTTTATTGGGCTTATACTTCCACATTATAGTCCTTTATTGAAGGAAGTCAGGACAGGAACTCACACAGGGCAGGAACCTGGAGGCAGGAGCTGATGCAGAGGCCATGGAGGAGTGCTGCTTACTGATTTGTTCATCATGACTTACTCAGCCTGATTTTTTATAGAACCCAGGACCACGAGCCCAGGGATGCCACCACCCACAACGGACTGGGCCCTCCCACATCAATCACTAATTAAGAAAATGCCTTACAGGCTTGCCTGCCTGCCTCCAGTTCTATCTTATGGGGGCATTTTCCCATCTGAGGCTCCCTCTTCCCAGATGACTCAGGTTAAAATAAAACTGGCCAACACAGGGTCTGTAGGATGATCCCAAATTTACCACTTAGAATACTTCTGTAAAAACCACTTTAGATTCTGTTCTCAGCTTAGAATGTCTTAAACACAACAGATGATGTATCACATCTATCCCATGACTGGAGAAAAATATTGAGTGGCAGATTGTAATTATGGCCAAGCAGTATTTCTTTAGAGTCTTTCCAGTAAGTTAGCCACGATCATTGGAGTCAATATGACTGTGGTTAGCCTGAAACATGGATCAATACTGTCATGTNGCAAAAGAAAGAATCTTAGCATTGTTGAGAGACAGATCTTTGTTAAACTCAGTTTTAAAAGCAGTGGTGAGACTGCTGACCCTAACAAGGTTTACAAACTTTATAGGAGCTGACAGTGTTGGGAGCGGCATACACACACGAACAGGTGCAACACAGTTAAAACAGGCTGCTCCAAGAGGAAAAGGAATGGAAAAGAAAGGACACTTTGTTGGTGAATCATCAGCTTGTCAGATCTGGCGACTCTGACAGCTACAGCCTGAGCTCTCACATCTGGTGCTCCAAGCTGTTGTTCACACATCCACAGTGAACACTAAGACATCCAGACTTGGATGCCAGCCCTGGCCCCCAGCGGTCTCCTTTCCTATGGTACACAGTGCTGTGCTGGGTATTTCATCTGCTGCTATTACCTTGGGCATCTATCATGCCTGCTGGGTCTCCCGGACACTTTTGGTTACCCACCAAGACCCAAAGCTTTCTCTCTTCCTTTCTCAGAATTCTGACTTTCTTCAGGAATCTCCCTCTTCCCTTATGGCACGGATAAAACTGTTTCAGAGAAGTGAGTCCTGAATGGTCTAAGTATGCACACAGAGAATAGAATGATTTCTTATTTTTGGTCTACAAGAGAGCCTGTGGCCTACATTGACTTAATATATGAGCCAGCGTCCCCCAAAAACAGAACAAAGCTTCTGTAGTCATCAAATGATTGCAAGGCTGTTAAGCGAGGAGAGATGTAAAACAGTGAAGTCTAGGTACCACAGAATCACAGCCCAAGGCTGGAGGCACAATGAACAGATCAGTACTACAAAGCCTGCTGTCATTGCATTGGGAAGGCCACCAAAGCACTCACTGAGCCCTGGGCTGAAAGAACCAAAGGCCACAGTTACCAGCCACTTCCCAAGGCACCACCAGAAGCCAGGTGGCAGAGAGGTTTCCTCCCATCTTTGTGGGACAGGAAACTTCATGGGAAGCTCCACAGCAGGCAGTCTAGGTGTTCTCTACAGGAGGGATGAGAGAGTGGCCTTAGGTAGGGCAAGAGAGCATCAGTCCAGAAAGTTGATGTGGTCCTGTAATTCGCAGGTTGAGGATTCTCTCTCTCTCTCCCTCCACTCTCCCTGCCTCTCCCTTCCTCCACTCTTCCCTCCCTCTCTCTCTCTCTTTCTCCCTTCCTCCACCCTACCCCCATATCCAAGTTCCTGCTGGCAGCCAGCCTGCATCCTCCAGAATCAGCCACAGGATAAGCTCATCTGATAAACTTAGGGCAAAGCAAACAGAGCCTGCATCTCTGGTGGCATTGTTGGGCTAGCAATCCAACCTGTCCTGAAGGCTTGTTTTCGTCCTATTTTGGACAAAATTCCATTATTTTTAAATTTGAACCATCACTTTTCTTATGTGTCAAATGAGGCTAAAATATTTTAAAGACATCTAGTACTTGAATTAGAGAATTGTAACTAAACTAAATGGGATAATGTGTGAAGCAAGCGAAAGAAACACACGTACACAGCCCATTGGTCTATTAACTCTTCCTCTGGAGATCTCGACAAGTTTGTGTTTGATTGTCTGTATTTATGCACACTTCAATCATACATGTTGTCTTTAATTAACTAATCTCAACACCTATACAAGATGTCCAGCATTAGAAGTGTAGAGGACTTTAAACCTGCTTCTATTTTCCACAAGTTCAAAAGCCATGGGTTATAAATTCAACAATGAAGAGATTGTCCTGTTGTTTTCTTTGTGACCCACAAAGCATGGAAAAAGAAAATGTTCAGGGTACTGATAAATTTAATGGCGCTTGACTACTAATACTGTCTTGTGGGTTTCATTCCATCTGAAATCTGTTGGTTGGACTACACATAACTATCACAACCATTACTCAATAATGAACAGGAAGCTTTGCAATACCCAAAGGAAATTCATGATCCTTCTCCACTGGCACCCATCTGTGCTACTTATAATCAGTCTCTCTGTGGATCGTAGGACTGAGCTACTGAGCTCAGAACTTCAGTATACATCAAGAACTACATTCCTCCATCCATCCCAGCAGTACCACAACCATTCCTCACCTAGGAGGAGAGAGAAGCTCACCATTTCACAGTTCTTCCTCTTTTCTCCTGTATTTGTCAGCTGAAAGGTTTTTTGAAGCAGCAACCAGCCAGATACCAGCTTTGCTGTTTTGCTGATGTCTTGATTCTTTACCATGTTGCTCTCACTCTGCCGAATTCACTCATATTTTCAGGTGTTGGAGAAAAATGGGTGAAAATTTAAGAGGCCAGGGTTCTGGGCAGTCCTTGCTGGCACAGGCCCTGAACTCTGGGCATGGCGGTAACTTCTTTGTGTCTCTGTTCCCTAAATTAGGGACATACACACAATTATCCCCACATCCATCTGCTCTTTCTGCCAAAACCAGGGATGGTGGAAGGGGGAGATTACCGGGGTGGATTGCTCCCCAGCTGCAGTGATAACAGGCAAGGCTTGGAACGCTTCTTTCTGGAGAGCACTTTGCTCTTGGAAGGCCCCTGACCCACAACAGAAGATGCCTGCTGCCCTCCCCAGCCAGGACATTATTCCTTTCACTTTTCAGCAGAGTAATTCAGTGTAATGAGTAGGTTGGTTGTTTCTAAACAGTCATTGCAAACCACGAAGCAAGACTGAGCACAACATGGCAGTTCCCAGAGAAAATCATCAAGGCCACCTGGGCACATGCTCTTTTTTTAACTCTTTCTTCCCTGGTGAAATTATCACACCTTCCTCCTGTATTTCCTGTGTTATGTAGAAAACCTAGAGACTAGCCTGAGCTAGCTGCTAGCTGCAGGTGTTTCAGATTCTCTTTGAAATCAAATGGACTCTGCTTATAGGAAGTCTCCTACTAGCTGTTTACACTGATCTCCTCAAATTCCTTGCTTAAGCCCAAGGCATTTCCTACTTGGAAAAGGTGTGAGAAAGATAGCCATGTTAATGAGATACCCCATCTGGCTGCTGTGAGCAGTGTCACTTGCCTGTGTTTCATTGTTTTTTGTTTGTTTGGGAGTATGCTGTTTTGTTTTCTATCTTTGATTTTTCTCCCTTTATTACTCTTTGTTTCATACATTTATATAATGAATTTTTAGTCAGTTTCATGCCCATTCCCTGCCCCCCATAATCCCTTCTTCCCCCTCCTACCTTCATGTCTTTTTTTTTTTTTCCTGTGTGTGACCCACTGAGTTGCTTGTACAGTGTGGTTATGAGGTTATCTACTGGAGCATGAGCGTCTTATCAATGGCTACACCACTGAAGAATGAACTTCCCTCTCCCAGGAATTATTAACTAGTAGTCCCTGTGGGAGGCATGGGGGCTCACAGGCCCCTCCCTAGTAGTTGTAGGTCTTGGAACTCCAAGCAATTCCTTTGGCTGTCTTCATCAGATCTATTGTCCCTGTTTGCAAGGTGTCCATCACCATCAGGCTTGCTGACTGCTGACATTCCCTCATAGAAAGAGGGGATTAGCAAAGCCTGGTGCATTCAGTTGAGGCAGAACCGAGCCCCTCCCCACTGCATCAAGGGTGAGCAAGGNGTCCCACCATAGGTAATGGGTTCCAGAAAGCCAGCTCATGCACCAGGGATAGATCCTGATCCCACTGCCAGGGGCCCCCTCAAACAGACCAAGCTACACAATGTACCAGGTTTTGCTGACTCCCCATGGGAGGGGATGGGGGGAGTGGGAGGAGGGATGAGAGGGGGATCTGTGGTTGGTACGTAAAATGAATAAAAAATTTTTTTAATTAAAAAAGAAGGGGGGGTTAGGAGAGTTATTGGACCCTCACCTGAGATTCTACACCTCCTCCCAGGCATTTGTCTGCAATTCTTCCCTAATTGCATATGACCTCAGGGCCTTGGTAGGTACATACTTGAGTACATACTTGACCAGAAGTTAATGGAAGGGGGCACCTGTGAGTCTGTGGGGAAATCATCATCCATGCTGAGTAAAGACTTTCCAGTGCAGCTGCTTTGAGGCCCCTATGCTCTGGCAGGCAACTCCTCACTCGTGATCTGTAAACAGGCTCCATAAAATATTTGTTTACCTGGGGTAAACTTTGGTCTGTCCTTGGGAACTTATGAAAGAATTCTCACCTCACTCATCCATGATGGGTATGTTGATGAATGTTGATGGGTATGTTCTTGTCCAGATGGTGTGCAGATAAGCACAGCTGCAGTGAGTTCATTGCCTGTGGATTTTGGGCCACATAAAAATGTATTGTCTAGGCTTAAGATGGGAGAATCCTGCATTTTTACCCCAAGGAAAAGACTTCTATTAGTCCTCAGCTAATTTGGAGCACAAATTAGTCTCATTTTATATATTTCTTTAGAAACACTGATTAATACTAGAAGAACATTTTGTTAATAAGTAGTTGGCAACCTGTGATTTGTGTCTTCTTTTATATCACAATAATCATTTCACAAAAGAGTTAGAAAGCTGCTATACTTGATAGGTCATCCACAAACTTGCATTTCTAATGAATTTCACAAATCCATACTACCAAGAAAAAGTAATATTTGTTNTTAGCTTGAACATAAACAGAATATTAATAAAAGATTGGTTATTTTGTCTGACATTCCGTAACACACTATTGATAATATTTGTAAAAATTAGCTCACTCACAATGGTAGTATGCCTAAAACTATTCTTCACACTGTGATTTTTTTTAATAATGTAAAATTAAGTTGTGAGATAAGATTTTCAATAATGTTGCTTATACTCTCCAGTTATGAAATTTATATAAAAATAAAACAATTGTATGTTTTTAGTGAATTATTAGAGACAGGGTTCCTCTGTGTAGCATTGGAGCCTGTCCTGGAACTCGCTCTGTAGACCAGGCTGGCCTCAAACTCACAGAGATCCACCTGCCTCTGCCTCCCAAGTGCTGGGATAAAAGGCGTGCGCCACCACTGCCCAGCAGTAATCTTTTTTTCTAGAGGCTTTCTAATGGAAACATGAAATTTGTTTAAACTTATCACTGTAGATACAACTTTGTCAGAATTTAATATTTGTCACCCTAGAATATCAAGCATTTTCAAAAAGCATGTAGCTTTAGACACTGCTTCCTATTACATTGTGGTGACTATGTGTCTGAGCTCTAGAACCCTCGGCTTCCTCCTAATAGGCAGGGGCCCCAACTCTCTTGACTCAGCTGCCTTGTCTGCAAAACAGACAAGGCATAGATCAATCTTTGCTCCTTTTAAGTCTCAGGTATTTATCAGTGACAAAAAACAGAGATAGCAACTTACAAAGAAAGTTTTATTTTGGCTCATGGCTTTGTTCTGGTCAGTCCATGGTTGCTTGGCCCCATTGTTTTGGGGTCTGTGGTGCATTGTGGTGAGTCATTCACAGTGGAACAAAGCTCTCATATCACAGATGGAGTGTAAAAACAGAAGAAGGGACCAGGAGCCTCAATCTGCTTCAAGAGCATGTCCTGAAAAGCCTAACCCTCCTCTGAGGTCTACCTTCCAACAGTGCCAAGCTGGGGCCATGTTGCAAATGAGTTTCCCCCTGAACATTAGTTACCTAACAATGTACCAGCCCCAAATACTGTAATGGTGTTTCTTGTCAATGTCAGCCTCAGTAAGGCCCTTTCTAACAAAGTTACCCACCTCCAGCAAGCCTGATTGTCACCTAGTCAAATAAGAGTTCCTTTCTCTCTCAGATTTGCATAAGTAGGGTCAAGAAACTAAACATCCCTTCTGTGGGCTGAGCTTGAAAGAGTCCCAGTGCTTGGGCTCCAAGCTCTGGGACTTCCTGGAAGTCTTGCTTATGTTTCCTATTTGTGCCATCTAACAGTCATCATGATTGCTCCTTAAGAGTATAGTTTGTGCTGTTTTAATCAAATGTAGGTTATCAGCATTTGTAACACTAAGTCAGTACAATAGAAATTGTTTTGCAGCTATCTTCACATGATCATAATGAGCTATGATAAAATTAGCTAGTAAGATATATTCAACATAGTATATATTAGGATAAAAAATTAGGGAAAAAGAGGAGAGTAATGGTAGTTGGAATAGAAAAAGAAATAGAAGTTTATTAAAGTTTTGAAGAAACAATGGGCTTCAAAGAGTGTGTGAGATGTTATTCACTGAGAAGGGATAAAATCACTTTAAAAAAATACAACTGATTGTCATAGTATACACCTATAATATCAGGACTTGAGAGACTGAGATAGAAAGATTGCGAATTTGAGGATATATGGGAGACTGTCTCCACAGCCCCACTCTACTCATCACTCTCTCCATCTCTCAGATTAAAAGGGTTCTCAGCCAACATGAAGTCCTTGGTAGAATGAGGGTGAATTTGTCAATCAGGTCTGCTCCAGTATGCAAGCACTTAGTGGGTTGTCGGGGAGGGCTCCCTTCTCTGTTCTAAACTCTTTCTGCTTCAGATCCTTGATGGCTACATCACTCCCACCTCCTCCAGTCAGTAGCCTAGGAGCCCAAGCCCAAGTTCCTTTTATGCCTGGTTGAGGAAGCCCTTCTGAACTCCATCCACAGTGTGTATTAGCATCCTGGCATCTACTGGTGGCTCTGTGTTCCAGCATCCTGTTTTAAAGTCAAAGCTGCTCCTGATTTTGAGGAACTTGTTCCATTGGTGTTGTGAGTAGATTGCCCATGCAGTGGGCAATGAGTCTCATAGCCTATGAGGCCCTAGGCAGCACTCAGACCTGCAGCTATGGAAAAACTGGGAAGGAACAGCTGTATGATAGAGCTGGAGGCCTGCAAGGAGCTGGTGGCATCCCTTCTGCAAGACAGTTCAACTGCATGGTCTTGGGAGCCTGTTCTCTGGGGGTCCCTTGTCACTGGGCAGTAGCTCACAAGAGCTACTCATGTCCTTCCTAATGGACTCTTGGACAGTGCAGAGATGAGCAGGTGCCATTCCTGTATCCGAGGAGTTCCCTGCCACTGTGCAGAGCTGTGCCTTTGGAGTTCCAGCATGCTGGGGTCCTGCTGACTTGAGGAAGCACAGGGTAGGAAGGGGAACCCTCTGGGCTGGTTTCCTCAGGAAAATGGGTGGTCTTTTCAGCTTGACACAGCTCTCAATTGTCCTTGAGAAGCTTTACAAAAATTTTTTTTTGGACTGGAGATTTTTTTGGCTCAGCCATTAAGAGCACTTCCCACTCTTGCAGAGGCCAGTTGTTTATTAGACAGTACTGTGCTGTCACTGAGGCAGGTAGCCCTGCCTCCCTCTCTCGACTGGCTTGGAGTCAGAGGACATCCATCTTGGCTTCTTGTGGACCCTATCACTGAGTGTCTGTATGGTCCTGTTCCTGAAGCCATTCTTCTGCATTCCCTGTCTGTAGCTCACTCACTGCAGATTGTGTCCCGTCTCTGGAGGCATCACCTCTTTACTTATTTCCCACTCATGTTCAAAGATGGACTAGTGGTGTTNTTTTGCCTCTGTTCTCCCATCCACCCACAACTGTTCTTGGCAGCTCAGAAAATCTTGGCACTCCTCATACAGCTACCAACAGATGCTCCTTGCCAAAAGGGCTCTGACACCAGCTCTGCGGCCAATGGCCCTAACTCTCTGCAGCTGTTTCCTGTTTCTTTCTGAGCAATGTAACACCCACAGAGAGAGTGGGGTGAGCTTGGCCCCAGGAAGCGTCCCTCTGTGTGCCTCTGAGCTCTCTGGCAGCTCTGCTCTTTAATAGCCAGTGTGAGCACATGACTGTGCTACGAAGTTCAGTGCTTCACAGCATAAGCTAACAAACCATCACAGTTTGCTGGGTGCCTTGGGACAAAATCAAGTCTTCCTAACCAATGCTGTAAGTCTACAATCAAAACAGGCCTGTAGAGACTAGGGAAAGTTCTCAGTAAAGTTCTCTCTTATGAGCAAAAGGACTGAGTTCAATCTCCAATCCTTACTTAAAAAGTTAGATAGAGTGGTGTGCTTGTGATTCCAGTGCTGGGGCACTGAAGACAGATTCCTGGAGATTAATAGTCACCTAGCCTAGCCTAATTGGTGAATCCTAGGCCAGGAAGAGATTCTGTCTCAATGTGGACAATACATGAGGAACAGCACCTGAGGTTGTCTTTGGTCTCCTTAGATACATCCATGCATCCTCATACACACACACACACACACACACACACACACACACACACACCCCTTCCTTTCACACAAAGGACATGTAAGCACAAGAGAAGCAGCCACAACGTGAAGCCATCCATCTAAAATTTCCAGGGCTGTTAAGTCTACTTAGGTATGAGCCAAATGTTCTTTCCAAGTCCCAGTGGGAGCTGCTAAGCAGATCTTGTGTTTCTTCCTGATTTTTATCTATATCGCATACAATACCTCAAATAAACACATCTCACCACTCTGGTGCATTCACTAGTTTGAATTTTATATATAATCCTTCTCAGTGCTTACTGCTATGGATTTAACTCAATGATAATGCACCAGCATGTATTTCTTTCAGTATAAAACCCGAGTGTTTCCATTTAAATAGTATATTGTACAGAGGAGCTTGTGAAACACATTTTCAATGGCTAGATGTCTTTGGAGGGTTTGGATTGTGTGAAATTTCTCAGTTCTGAACAATTTCTTCATTAGTCTTAAATTACCAGGTTGATAATGAGGAGAGTGTGGTGAGGGAGGAGCTAAAGAGTCAATCGGAATTCTAGAAATACACCAGGGGCACGAGCATGGGGTATCAGTGCTGCTTCAAGATCTGTTCTTTGCTTTTCTCCAAGTGCCTACATCATTTGCAGCTGTTCTGTGATTCAGCTAAGACCTCTCCACACTCTGAAAGCAGGAAAGGAAAGAAACAGGGTGTGGGGTGCAACTCATAGTTCTGTGACCAAAGTCATATCCTCCCCTGTGGCTTCCAATCCTGGCTATTGACTGGAACTCCCCAGTAGAAGCATTTTAAGCTAATACATCGTCATTTTAAAGATGTTGTTGCTGTGAACTACTAACTTGACCAGCTGACATTATGGAATTTAATTCTTACCTGCTAACAACTGTAATGGTAGGAGGAAACGATGAGAAAGGAGGGCTCCACGTTTTAATATTTTACAACCTTTAATACTAGCCTTCATGTCAGACCATACCACCTAAACACAAACAATAACAACAACAACACAATAAAAGGAAAACACTCATGGTTTAATTCTTTGCTTTAAATGATCACAAATTACTTGCAAAGGAAGCACATGTAGTTGCAAAGGCTTCCACAAGGATGATGGCTGACTTATTCCCAAAGTCCAGTTCATCACCCGGAGACGATCAAATGTACAAGAAGTCTAGAAGTCAATGGGTTAGATATGTAACATTTTTACATAAAAAATCCTTCTAAACATATGGTTTAGTTAAATAGGATTTGCTAACAGGGCAGAAGAATGTCACATTGTGACTCATGTCCTACCTACATTTTCCGTTGGAACTTTTCTACTAACAGATGAGTGATCTAATTTTATGTTGGATCAACCCCACAGTTTGATGGAGTTATAGCTTTGAATGGGCATCAGTTGATTGTTGTATATTTAAATGTTCTTCAGGACTGTGCAATCATCTTGTTCCTTTCAGAAAAAGCTAAAGTTATGAAGAAAATGTCCAGTGACCTCATTACTAATATATTTATATAAGCCATATTTTATCTAGAAGCAAACAGAAGTCCCCAAAGATCTAAATGTCAAAACTGTAAACTAAAGGGAAAAAGAACTTGCACTGTTTTCAGGCATTATCCTAAACCAGGTTCCCAAACACATGGTCTGCCTGCCCTTAGAAATGGATAAAGCCAACCTGGGCTCAGTCCAAACAAAATCTGCCAGACAATCTAATGTCCAAGTAACATCAGATTATTTTACAAAATGAATTTGCAAAGCTGATGTACCACACACAGGGAACCTAAAACTGTAAAATAACTAGTTATTATAAACAATTATTTAATCATAACAAAACATGCAAGTGTTTTACTTCCTAAAGAAACAATTTTGCAAAGTCAAACATTCAACAAATATTTATAAGGCCTCACTTTGTCTTGAGCTGTACCAAGGCTCAGTACCCACCTCTGTGATATATACTTATCTGTGGTGTAGAAACCCCTATTAGCAAGAGTCTTAAGACAGGGCTTCAGAACACAGACACGAAGACAGACAGCTTGCTTTGAAATCCCGACTATTACTTAAATTGCTGTATGACCTTGGGAAATTCACTTTGTTTCTGTTCATCTCCACTCATCTGTAAAACAGAGGGACTCTGCTTAGCTAACAGGCCCTAACAAGGGTATCTTCAGAAGGGCAAATAAAGTCATTCAAGAAGAACAAAGAATAGTAGACCCTAAGTACTCAAAGGTAGGAATTTCAGGGACCATTTTAGAGGCCAGGCCACAAGCCACTGACATGCTATCTTAACATAATGCTCCTTTGCTTGAAGAATGGTGTTCACGTGATCCTGCATTATGACCTTGGCTACCCACTGACACTTCACTAAAAGTCAACATCATCAGGTGGTCTCCCATTTCTGCTGAAGTTGCAGCTTCCAAACTCACATCAGCTTTTCTCTTGGCAACTTTAGGAAGAGGTGAAATAAAGTCAGTGTTACATCATTAATTTGTACAACCAGTTGATGGATGATATAGGTTCAGCACCCTTAGAGGTTAGAAATAACAGAGTCACCAAGACTGTGTAACAACATCTTTTATAGGAGTCAATCAANCTTTAAGACCTCTTTCCTGTTCCTTACAATGGAGGTCAGTGCTAATCTTCCTTGCCTATGCACTNGGCTAACTTAAACCTTGACATGTGGGGCTGAAGAGATGGCTCAGAGGTTAAGAGCACTGGCTGCTCTTCTGGAGGGTCCTGAGTTCAATTCCAGCAACCACATGGTGGCTCACAACCATCCATAATGATATCTGGTGCCCTCTTCTGGCCTGAAAGGGCACATGCAGGGAGAACACTGTATACGTAATAAATAAATGAATCTTAAAAACAAAACAAAACAAAAAACCTTGACATGTTTATGCATCACTGAGCCCTACTATGTGAGTCATGTGCCAAGTGAAAGCAGCAGAACTTGAGGTTGAATAACCTAATGACAGCAGCTGGTTCTCTCTCTAGCTGTGAGACGACAAAGTAATCAGATGAGGGATGTTCAAATCTTCATAGTAGAAGANTGTCCCAGTTAGGGTTTTTATTGCTGTGATGAAACACCATGACCAAAGCAAGTTGAGGAGGAAAGGGTTTATTCAGCTTATGTTTCCACATCATAGTTCATCCTCAATGGAAGTCAGGACAAGAACTCAAACAGGGCAGGAACCTGGAGGCAAGAGCTGATGCAGAAACCATGGAGGGGTGCGGCTTACTGGTTTGTTCCTCATGGCTTGCTCAGCCTGCTTTCTTATAGAACCCAAGACCACCAGCCCAGGGATGGCCCCACCCACAATGGGCTAAACCCTCCCCCATTGATCAATAAATACGAAAATGCCCTACCGGCTTGCCTACAGCTGGATCTTTCTCAACTGAGGCATCCTCCTCTCTGATGACTCTAGTTTGTGTCAAGTTGACACACATAAAACTAGCCAGTACAGACAGGAAGTAACCTGGTTTGATAGTAAAGGTGTAGATTAACACTCTTGGCAGAAAATAGATCCCTGTTTTTAAGATGGAGCTTGAGGTATAGCTATGAATGGAGTCTTCGGTGACTGTGGTACCCGCGTCGCAAGAGACCCAAGCAAGACCGCCACAGAGCCATGACCTGATGCAAAGCACACAGGGGTTTATTTATTGAGGTCCTGGCCAGGGACTCCGTCCCAACTACTGGACGCAGCGAGAGAGGGAAGAAGCCCCGTCCTTTGTTTCAAGTGACTTATATAGAAATGGGTTATGCGTAGATTACATACCAAGGGGGGCTAGGGGTGAGGTTTTTCTAGAAGCATGAAATTACAGGATACAGGGTATCTATAGAGGCATAAATTTTTCATTCCCTATGTCCTGCTTTTGCTGAGTTCAGGATATCAGGTCTATTCCCACAGAGTTCAACCTATGGTTTAGCTGGATTTATGTTTTCCCGTATCCTGCTTTTGCTGGGCTCAGGCTATATACATTTAGGTTTATTGTTTGAGGCCTGTTCCCACATAGTTCAACCTATGGTCAGTTGGATTTACGTCTGCTTTTTGCTAGGCCCAGGACAGACTTATCATTCTGACCTTACTCTCCCATTTAGTTCAAACTTAGGTCAGCTCTAAAAACTCTGGTCAGCAGATACTTTTTAGAAGTGGGGGAGGGAGGAGCTGTCTCTTTCTCCTTTCAGTGACAAGCTGTATGGTTATGAATAATGGTTCTACAATTTACTAGCTTTTCAAATAGGAAAATTATAAGTCTTCTATGATTTATAAAGCACATACTTGTAAGACAGGTAGCAAATGCTGGTTTGTGATAATCAATACAGCACTGGAGGAGATGTTGACCATGAGGAAAGACTGTGGCATGGAAGAAAGAGAATGTACTTTCCTGTCAAGTCCTAAAATTGCTCTTAACATCAAGCATTTAAAAAATNATAATGTTAAATATGCTTTAAGATTAAGCTGTGACTGAAGATCACAAAATGTGAAGAATGACTTAGAAATACTTTAAGGAAAGCACTTCTTTTTTTACAATACCCCACCCACTACACAGTAGAAATTTCATCCTGCTTTTCTGCTTCCACCCAATTCTGGGAATCTACAAGCAGCTAACAGTGCCTACTGGGACAGGGAAGGGGTGCTGACATCCGCCATCATTTTGTCCACAGCAGAATGGGCACCTAGAGCTACATGACACTGGCTGTATCTTTCTCCAAGAAATTTAGAATAGAGGTCCTGACCTTTACACTATGTGAGGGAATCAATTGCAGGGGCTGTAACATTCAGACTGCTGAGTCCTACTCTCAGAGTTTCTGATTCAGTTTTGTCTAGAATGGGATCTGGGGGTTGTATCTTTACCCAGATCACTGCCTATGCTGCCAAAGAGAAGATCACAGCAGGAAGTGGCAGGAGTTTGTTTTTAAAGATGAATTCTGTTCAGTAGAAGTTCTGGAATTTATAAATAAGAAGATCTTGGGGTCAGAAATTTAATTAAAAGGAGCAAAAAACCTTTTTAGCGGCCTGTGTATATTTGAATGGACTGAGGTGATGAGGATAAAGTTCAGGGAGACAAATGAACTAGCAGCCTGTATTTTGTTTTGTTATTATCTGACTCCTTTAGATCCATCATGCATCGTGTGGGCACCACAGTCCCCACACAGTCCTATTGTCCTACATATGACTAGCTTTACTTATTCATAATCTGCCTGGGCCTCAACGCCATTGGTTTTGCAAGCTCTATTCTAGGTATTTCAAAACCTACGAACTTTAATATTATTAGACAATAGGCATGGCTTTCTCTTTNGTGCCAAGGAATGAATTGCTACTAACATAAAGATTTCTTCTCACTCAGTACTTTTAGCTACATAACCTCCCATAGCAATAAAAAAATCATCAGTAAATGCTCTTCACAGATACTATATCTCCCACAAGAATGAAAAGTTATGACAAACATAGATATACGCTAATAAGAAAATTAAAGAGATCAAAATTAATTCTGAAGTTAATCCATAAGCATATTATACTAGTTCAGGGTTTAAAGGGTTGGCAAAAATTATAAAATGTCCAGTTATATTTGAATTTCAGATAAAGTTAAAGGTTAAAGATAAGGTTAAAACATTTTAACCAAGTGAGGGGACCCTGCAGGTGGTCATGGTGGGCAGGGAAATGAACTTGGATGAGGTGAGAATGAAGCTTGGTTCAGATTGACTTGTCAACCTAGATCAGGACTTTGGGGAGTCTGATGCCAGGCAGTTTACTCCCAACAAATTTAAACACAGTATAATATGGAAAAAAATTTCCTGGTGTAATACAATCCCTGGTGAACAAGGAAGTGTGATTACATTGAAACTCAACTCGGGGTACATGCCATTTCTTCTAAGAAGATGGGTTCTAGAGATAGGCTGCCTATACTAGCTTAAGGGCCTAGGGAAGGCTCTGGCTTGATCTCAGTCATACAAATAGCATAGAGATGATTTGAGCTATTAGCCACTTCTGGTCCTGGTAGTGGGAGCTTGGGGGAGCCTCTGGCTATAAAAGTCATTTAGATTACTAGCTGCCTCTCGCCATAGTTGTAGGAGCTTGATACGGCCTTGTCCAACAGATATCACAGAACAGCATGCTATTAATCACCTCCAGTTCTCAGCTTTCTGGATGGAAGAACAGGTTTTATGTCCATTCCTTTGAGAGGACAATCCTGCATGCTTAACATTCCTGGTTTTCCCTAGAGATCTATGGACACAAGGACCTTTGTGCTGTGCTCCAAACAACTAAGTATAGCCTGTATAATATTTGGGACAAACTGGACACATACTAACAAAATAATGTGTTAATCTGAAATTCTATCTTAAGTATACATCTTTTATACTATCTAACAATATAAGCTTTCTTCTTGCTTGCCATAGACGAACCATTTGTTAGCTGTCCCTTGTGTCCACCTGCTAAGTCTTGTGTGTTAAGTCCTAACCCTCCATGTGATGGTTTGGAAGATGACTGGGACATGAAGGATTCATGAATGGGATTAGCATGTAAGAGACCTGTGAGCGCCCCGTACCTTGTTATGGTGTGAGAACACAGCATGAGCACTATCTGCAAGCTGAGAAACAAGTCCCCAGCCTTTAGAACCGTGGGGAATAAATTTCCACTGTTTATAAGCCACCCAGCCCATGTCATAGCAGTCTAAACTAAGATGTAAGACGGATTTTCTAAATAGTCTTGTTAAATAAAACACAGAGGCAGAGATGGGGTGAAAGTCTGACAGAGATCAGAGGAATTAGGAACAGCTACCAGACTCACCTTAGACTGCCGCCGCCACTTCCAAAATGGAGAGTGTCCCAATTTCTATACCTCCACATCAATATCCCTTTCTGTTCTGTTCTCCCATCGGCTCTTTCAGCCTAGCTACATCACTTCCTCTTATCGCCCACTTTTGTCACTTTCTGCCTGTCTGTATAGACCTCCAGAATTCTACGATTCATGCTGAGATTAAAGGCGTGTGTCTCCATGCTTGACTGTTCCTAGTGTGACCTGGAACTTACAGGGATCTAGACAGACCCTGCTTGCTAAATGATAGGATTAAGGGCGTGTGTTAATTTTGTAAGGCTAGTGGCTGAGCTTGTTCCTCTGATCTTCAGATAAATTTTATTGGGGGACATAGATAAAATACCACCACACTAAGACACCACTATAACAAGTTACCAGAAACTCAAGGGTTCACAGCAGCCTAACATTTTAGAGTGCTGGTGGCCAGAAATCTAAAAGGTATCCATAAGGGAACACTCTGCTTGGAAACCATTTCCCATTTACAAAGCTAGCTGGACAGTGTCTTCTTTCTTTTCTGATCTCAGCTTCTCTCACCACCATGCCCTTCCCCTAGTCTCTCTTTCCTTCGCCTCCCTTCCTCCACTCTTGTAATTACAATAGACTTGCTCAGATAGTACAGGATAATCCACTCATCTCGAAATTCCAGTTAATGACAGCTACAAAATGTAGTGGTAAGTTTCTCTGGTCCCACTCTGCCCCGTGGTCCCGCCTGGCCCTGTGGTCCTGCAACCACTTATAAAATAATCACTCAGGGGCTTAATATTATTTACAAACTGTATGGCCAGCTTCTTGCTAGCTAGCTCTTTCATCTTAAATTAATCCATTTCTATTAATCTTTGTTTTGCCACATGGCCATGGCGTTACCAGTCTGCTGGAGGAGGCGTCTCTCCTTACTCTCCTTTCTTCTCTCTGTATCTCTGCTTGGATTTCCCACCTGCCTCTAAACTGCCTTGCCATAGGCCAAAACAGTTTTATTTATTAGCCAATGGGAGCAACACATATTCACAGCATACAGAAAGACATCCCACAGCAACAAAATATTTGCCACACTGAGTGATATATTCACCATTTTCAGAGATCAGAGTATGATCTTTGAGAAAGGCCATTAAATTGCCTACCTTGCAACTCTCTTGACATTTATGTGCTAACCCCATTTTTAGTCACTGTTCTATTGCTGTGAAGAGACACCATAACCAAGGCAACTCTTATAAAAGAATGCATTTAACTGGGGGCTTGCTTACAGTTTCAGAGGTTTAGTCCATTATCATCATGGTAGGGAGTATGGTGGCATGCAGGCAGGAGCTGGAGCAGTAGTTGAGAGATTTACAGCCTGATTCACAAGCAGAGAGAGACACAGGACATACAGTGGGCTTCTGAAACCTCAAAGTCCATTCCTAGTGACACACTTCCTCCAGCAAGGCCACACTTCTTAATCCTTGTAATCCTTTCAAACAGTTACACTCGCTGGTGAATAAACATTCAAATATATGAGCCTATGGGGGCCATTCCTATTCAAACCACCACACCCCACAATAAAAATTTAAGGTACTATTGTATTTGTAGAAATCTAATGGTTGAAGACATTAAAGTTTAATAACAGCAACATTTAATAAAAATTCTCTTATCTGGGTGTAGTGGCTCATGTCTATAATCCCAGTATATAAGAAACTGAGGCAGGAGGGGTTTCATGAGTTTGTAGCTATCTTGGACTACTCGAACCCTGGATGACAGTGAACTTCAGACCAGTCTGACCTATGACATGAAACTGTCTCAAACAAAACAAAACTTTATTCTCTTCCCACTAAGTTGCCTTGCAGGAAAGAATAGATTATATCTATAAAAGCCTGTTTGTTTCAGAAAGGAAGGAGAAATCACATGGGCTGGAAAGAGGGCTCAATGGGTGGTAAAGTGATTGCTACAGGAGTATGAGGATCCAAATTTGGATCCTCAGAACTCATGTAAAGCTGAACTGCATGTAGATTACATGTCTGTAATCCCAGCACTTATGGAGAGATGGGAGGCAGAATGCCTGAAAGCTCTTGGGTCATCGAGCCTGGAATACATAGGGGCAAATAACAACAGACTCCATTTCAAACAAACCGGAAGGCAGGACTGATGTGAGTGTTGTTCTCTGACTTCCACACATGCTGTGGCATGCATGCCCTTTCTACACACATGCACATAGAGATTAAAAAAGGAAATTATGGAGTGCTTGTTGTGAGATGCTGAAAACTTAAATGACTGGTTTACCAAGTGTGGTGATTTGAAAGAAAATGGCACCCAAAGGTAGTAGCACTATTAAGAGGTATGGCCTTACCAGGCGGTGGTGGTTCACACCTTTAATAATCCCAGCACTCAGGAGGCAGAGGCAGGTGGATCTCTGTGAGTTCAAGTCCAGCCTGGGCTACAAGTGAGTTCCAGGAAAGGCACCAAAGTTACACAGAGAAACCTTGTCTTGAAAAACCAAAAAAAAAAAGGTATGGGGCCTTGTTCAAATAGTTGTGGCCTTACTGGAGGAAGTGTGTCACTATGGGGATGGGCTTTGAGATCTCCTATGCTCAAGCTACACCCTGTGAGACAGATCACTTTCTGTTGCCTTCAGGATCAAGATATAGCTCCTTCTCCACTTTCAGTTCCTTCTCCAGCACCATGTCTGCCTGCATGCTGCCATGTCCCACCATGATAATGAACTGAACCTCTGAAACTGTAAGCCATCCAATGAAATGCTTTCATTTATAAGAGTTGCCATGGTCATGGTGTCTCCTCACAGCAACAGAAACCCTAAGACATCAAGAATGTATGAAACTGTTCTACAAACATGAATAAGAGCTCAAATGTCCTGTGTTCTGTAGTCTGCTAGCTATCTTGAAAGCTAATGAACTAAGTGTGCGGACACAATTCCTGTCCCCTAGCCATATAAGCCCATTTTACTGTGGTCTTTGCATGTTATTCTTTCTGTCTGAAACACCTTTTAACATCACCATTTTCTTTTCTTTTCTAGCCACCATGTGGTTGCTGGGGATTGAACTCAGGACCTCTGGAAAAACAGTCAATGCTCTTAACCTCTGAACCACCTCTCCAGCCCACATCACCATTTTCTAGAATTATACTAAATAGTCCTGTGCTCAGACAGCAATGATCAGTGTGCGAAATGATTAATTTGCTCAGGGTTTTATTGCTGATTGATGAGACTCTAAATTCTCCAAACTGAGGGATTTTTCCACCCCCTATTCTAGCACATATTTTTTTTTTTCCCTTCTCCTTCTTCTTCTTTTTAGGACAGGGTCTCACAGTATTCACTGGCTGGAATACATAGACTAGGCTGGTCTTGAACTCATGAAGATCCATTAGTCTCTGTCTTCTCAATCCTGGGATTAAAGTCTTGTGCCATCATACCATTGTGATCATTCTTAAGACACAATAAAAACTCAAATATTTAGTAAGCACATACATTCCAGAAGTTTTACAAATGGAGACTAAAATGTATCACTGATAGGAAAAAAAAGGTGGGAAAAGAAACCTCCTGGGATCAATGTAGTCACAGCTTACAACTTCTCTCCCCCTCCCCTCTCCTCCCTCTGCCCTGCCCCGCCCTGCCTTAGGTTTTTCAAGACAGGGTTTCTCTGTGTAGCCCTGGCTGTTCTGGAACTCACTCTGTAGACCAGGCCTCGAACTCAGAGATCTGCTTGCCTCTGCCTCCTGAGTGCTGGGATTAAAGACCTGCACCAGCCTGTAACTTCTAAAGAAAAAGGAAACAGTAACATGCAAGCTTTTTCTTGGTGTGTTGTTCGAATCCTAGATGGTCTTTTAATAAAAAACCCAGAGCCAGATATCAGGGTGAAAGTTGAAAGATAAGAGAAGCAGAGCAGCCAGCCACTAGTTCTTACCTTTACTTAATTCTCAGCCTAAAGAGAGTGAGTTCCTGTTTTCTCATGCCTTATGTATCTTTCTCTGCCCTGCCATATTACTTTCTGGGAATAAAGGCGGGTGTGCTTCCCAACCAAAGGCATGAGATCTCAAATGCTAGGATTAAAGGTGTGTGCCACCACTGCCTAGCTCTATGTCTAATCTAGTGGTTGGCTCTGTCCTCTGATCCTCAGGCAAGTTTATTAGGGTACACAATATATCACCACATTGGTGCTTCCTCTCCACCAGGCATTGTTCTGAGCTTTCTACACATACAAACTCATCTTTATTCATAGGTTACAGCCTATTACAAAGTATATATTCTAAGTAACTTGCCCAGAATCACAGAAACAGTCAAGGGCAGAGGCTGATTTGAGCCCAGACAATTTAGAGAGTAGTTTAGTTTAACTACTTCATATTACAACTCCCCAAAAGCCAAGCATTAAGCCTTTTATCATCACTTAAGTTTCCGTGAGATAGATGAGGTGGCCTGCTTCTCCCTGGGGCACAGACGGGTGTTGAATGCTCTTAAGCATTTCAGAGCTCTGAAAATCACTATTAGTGTTATTAGTGTTCTTATATTAAGTGTTCCTTCTGATATTGATTCTTTAGTAAATAAAGAAAGACAGTGGGACTGGGCAATATGACTCCCTGTTCAGCAGCTGTTGGACTCTCTCTGCTGTCCCAACAAAAGAACTGTCAGTCAGCCAGCTGTATCTCTACAAACAGTACCAGCCTTCTTGCCTACTCCACTGATACTCTGAGAACACTACACACTGATTGCAGCTGGTTGCCGGTCTCCTGGACTCAGTCATGGTGGTTAGGAACAGTTTGGACCAGGTTTTCTGTACTAGGGCATCTTAAACTTTTTCCACTCTTACCCCCTTTTCACCTGAGAAAGTTTGTCATAACCCCAAGTATGTAGGCATGTAAACTAGGCATACAAGTAAAACATAACAAATTATTAGGAAATTTATTTAAATAAGGACAAAAGGAATTTTGCATACTAATAAAATGGAGGTACTTGTGTATATGTGCATTTATCTGTGTGTTTATGCATGTGTGCTGTGCACAGTATCCTCAGAGGCCAGAAGAGTGTTAGGATCTCCAGGTGCTGGAGTTATAGATGGTTGTACAATGCCTCATGTGGGTGCTGGATTTGATAACTCAGATCCTGTGAAAGACCAAATGCTTTTAATTCCACGCCATTTTCCAGGCCCTAAACCAAAAATTTTAACACAATATTATTCAAAGATATATCATCCAGTATATGTTGCCGGATGGTGATAGAAAAACATTAAATTCTTTGTTTTCCACAATTAAACTATTATGTGTCTGAGGGGGAAAAAAGTCAGATAAACAGTAAAAGATGCAGGCTCCGGATCACTTAGTGAGTTGCCTGGAAGACACTATCCTGTGCTGTCTCCTCTGGTGTTGGAGCATCTGACTCAATAAAAGTTTTCTTTCAAGTGATCTTTTCATGTCTTTCTGTTCTGTGAACTGAGGGGGCAACATGAAAAGCAGCTGGGACAGCAGAGCAGTGATGATGGCAGACACAGCTGTGCGGTCTGGTAGCCAAGCTGAGACAATAGCAAGGCAGCTGGCAGCCGAACAGCTGAAAAAGCAGCAGCTGAGCAGTTCAAAAGCTGCCTGGACTGGAAGAAAGGCTGCACTGTACAAGGACGGCCAGAGGGAACAGAGAGCAAGACCAGCAACTGCAGTCCTGATAACTGGAAAGCATCAGAGCTGTCAAGTCTTTGAGTTCAAGGTCTCTCACCTGCCAAGAACTGTAGCACTGGTTGCTGTAAAATGCTTAGGGATCCCAGTAACAAGGTCAGCCCGGAAGCTGGTAGCCAGCCAGGAGCTGGGGAAATCCCTGCTTCCCAGGCCCATGCAAGAGTTGTTAGGACTTGTAGGGATAGGTGGATCTGTTAGTTCCAGACCAATCAGTGATATATAGTGAGACTGTCATTTGTTTTTTTTAAGTAGGAATAGGGGACCTGGGC